>JAOQMR010000005.1:915701-927039 GCA_027563865.1 Erythroxylum pelleterianum
AAGTTTGGTCTCGTTTTGTGTTTTCTCGGATTAGGAATTATTAGGGGATTGTGTTGTTATTTGCGGGCAAACTACAAAGAATTTGGGGATGGTTCTAAAGGAAAAATTGTAGAGCAAGACGTTAGCTACAACTTTGGTGAAGGAAGTTTTGTATTTTGATATGTTTGTGAAAAGTTATGGACAAGGTGGTGAAACTGGTCAGGAATGATACGGTTTCTTGAAATGAAAAAGAAAAGTAAAGAAAACGAGTGGAAGTTTTTGAAAAACTAACAAACTCCTGTTCTATTTTAGGTAAATAGACAATCCCAGTGCAAATTGACTCTAATTTGGAGAATAATACTCAATATTTTTTCATTCATAAAAATTCTCCTTCAAAAGGAAACAAACATGACTTAAATAGAAAACTTAGCTAAGAGGAAGGTGGAGAACCACATGATTCGGTTTCTCACCTCCTAATAGACTCTTAATGAAACATTCATAACAAAAAAAAAGCTGTCCATAATTATTCACTATACATGTAGTAATGTGGAAAATTAAGGATAGGAATTAAAACACACTAAAGAAGAATTAAACACATTAAATAGGAAACTTATTAGCAATGAATTGTTCTTATTGAAAACATATCATAGGTTGAAATATTATACCTTCTCTAAGCCAAATCAAATTACAGGACAAGCCAAATCAAGTTATAGGACAAGTGGCCAAGAGCCTTCTCCCATGTGAGCTCCATTTGGGCTTCAAGATCATTAATTTGGACCAAAACTTCTTCTTGGTTTTGGACTTGGGCTTGATGGTCCTCCGTCACTTCCTTGTACCAAAACTTCTTCTTGGTTTTAGACTTGGGCTTGATGGTCCTCTGTCACTTCCTTGTCAAGACTATTTGGAATGAGAGGAACTCTCCGATTTTCAGAACAATTGAACCAACGTATATGTTTAAAACTCAAAGAATACTTCAGTCTTCACAAGCTCCACTCTCTTAAATACTAGTCTAGCATAAGGCTGAATACTAGTCTAGCAGATGGAAAATTTAAGCACGTTAAACTGACTCACCAAGCAATATTATTGTTTATTTTTGACAATTAGATTATTCTAGAAATTCTGTTAAGCTCCTTATATAGCATGTATAAACTCTAGATTGACTTTAAGGCTTAATTCGTTACATTGTCTTAAAAAAAACATTAAACTTGAAAAAGAAAAGGAAAATCCCATTCAATCCTCGAGGACCATCCCATCATGTTTCAGACTAAAGTGGCAGTTCCAACAACATTTTTATAGTCTGGACCTGCTAAGACCTGTTGCAGATGTTGTGTCATAAACTTTAAGGAAGAAACGTGTTCTGGGGATGGAAAGCTTCTCGTCCATAATACTCCCAAGTTTGTGAATCAGATTTCTCTTCACTTCCTTGTTGATCCCACCCATCGACACTACTTCTGCATATGCTGCTGCTTCTTTGTTCCCATTAAACTGTATATCTACTCCTCCTTTGATTATCACCATCACATACTGCAAGTTTCCAACCAAACTGGCACTGATTAAACTAAAGTTTGATGATTGAATTGATAATGTTAATCAAACATGAACACCAATACCCACTTTCTCTGTTTTTTTCTTCTGGGTTTTCTAGGAGATGTTGGATAATACATTTATCTCCAGAATTGAATCCATTGATTGTTATATTTGAGCTGGACACGAAACCCGAATCGAAATTTCACGTATGGACTGTTATTTAAGTTGAATTTGACCCGAAACTTAGTGAAACCAGGTTCTAGGTTTAGATTGCAATCATATCAGTCGACGAATAAAGATCCACCCTTTTTTACACTTTCAGAAACTATAATCATGAAAAGAGAAACTAACTCAAAAGACCTGTTTACAGTAAAAAAGGTTTAAGATGTAGAGATGAGGAAGAAGTAAGTTACATGTTCAGGCTTGCCGATGATCGTGGCAACAGCTTTTGTGGCTTCCGAGAAGATGGGATCTTTGTCAACTCCACTGAGGTTGACATTAGTGGTTATATAAAGGCAAGGCATCTTCAATCTTCTTCTGCTATGCTAGCTCGGTGTGTTCTTCGTCTGAATCAGAAAACACCGAGACAGTGAATCTATTATCTTCGTTCTATAGATTTTTCTATGTTTTAATACAGATTTCACCAATCAGAATGTGCACAAATCGAGATCAGGAACATGTATATATATGTATATTGAGTTAAAGTACGTATTTTCTGTGAAATATTACAATATCTTATTTTATTATATAAATTTTAATTATTTATCTATATAATTTTTGTATAAGTTTAAGATTTATATAAATAAATGGTTAAAATTTATAAGACAGAATAAAATAATACGATAATAAACCGAGGATCCCGTCAGCAGAGCTAGTGCGGTATGAAAATAAAAGGGCTTGTAGCTGGACCACAAAGGCACGAAGACTTCTATTTGCAGGCTTCAACCTTACCAGTAACACGTACTGCCACTTGACGATCCAGATTAAGGGTAGGGGAATAGGGAATGATTAGACCTCACGTTTAACTTTTTCCGAAATAATTGAGTCTAAGATTATATATAAAATGATTAGACCTCACGTTTAACTTTTTCCGAAATAATTGAGTCTAAGATTATATATAAAAAACTCAATCGGCGATTAGTTTAAGTGTTAAGACCCTCTTAAAATACTATGTGAAAAACTAAAAATAAAAAATGAAAAATGAAATAACGTTATTTTTATATAAAAATAATATATTTTTAAATCTTTAATTAAAAATAAATAATAAGTCAAGTAAGGCCGAGTTTGGCTTGGGCTCGGCCAAATTATCTCCGGTCTACTTTATGTCAAGCTCTAGTTTAGCTCGATTGCCTTCCTTAGCTCAAATCGACCTATTGTCATTTTTAGATACAATAAAAAATATGAGATAAGAAAAGCATTAATTCAACCTTTATTATAAATTTTAAAAATTTTTCTTTAAACTTCTTGTAATTAGGAACTAATTTAGACATTGGATTATTAACGTCGAAGCCACTTCTGACATGATTTTTATTTTTTTCAACTTTGTATAATAATAATTAATTTAATTATCTGATTATTAATGTCGGAGTCACTCCGAATATTATTTTGTAAAAGACTCGATTTTTATTTTATCAACGAAATCTCTCACGCATTTATAAGAACTAATACATAGGAAGCTCCAAATTTTGTTACCTTTTTGCAGGATCTTTTGACGGGACGGGGAGATGACGTGCATCGGGCCTGTGTCCTGCTGTGGCACATCTGGCAAGCCCGCAACTCCTTCATATGGCAACATAGGCGACTTGACCCACGGGCCATAGTGGCATCATCACACCAAACTTTGGAAGAATGGACAATTGCCCAAGCACAGATGCGCGATGCCAGTACACCATTAGGGGTGGCTGCACCAGTAACCCGCTGGCCAAGCCCACCTGCAGGCGCTATAAAGTGCAACTTTGATGCTGCAGTTCACGATGTGCAGGAGACACGGTCGTATGGTGTAGTCCTAAGGGGTCACAGGGGTCAGAGGTTTTTCAAGGTTTTCCCACGCATCTTACACTCGTCTTATGGCCGAAGCTATAACCTTCAAAGAGGCTCTATCTTGGTTGATACTCACAGGCGTTCAGTCGGTGGAGGTGGAGACCGATTGCCTTTAACTAGTGCACTGTTTCCATGGCTCTAGCATAGGCATCAATGAGTTGGGAGTACTTATGTTCGAGTGCCATGTCACAGTTGCGGGATTTCAGTCTTTTACTTTTACCTGGATTCCTAGGCATGTTAATAGGGTAGCACACATGTTAGCTCAAGCAGCTACTCGACACTCCAATAGATCTAGTTGGGATCGACTGCCGGCTTTTTTTATTAGATACTCTCGACTGTGACGCTGGTTTATCTTTATAATTAAACCCATGTTCAAAAAAAAATACATAGGAAAAATGGTACAAGTAAATCTAATTAGAGTTCGCAAAATGGTTCGAGCCTGACCTGAATTAACGAACAAAATCAAATTTAAACAATTTGAATTAACTTGAAATTAATTGGAACAAATTCTAAAACAATGTCATTTTGATCAAGAGTGCAAGTATTGTTTTATCCATCTATAAGATTATTTGTAAGCAAAAGAGAGGAAGAAAGATAAAAGTGTAGTGCTTTTGTTGATGATGGTGATACTAAATACAGCACTCAATCTTCTATTCAAAGCTAGATCTTGCAGCTTTTAGCTGACCCTTTTATCTTGAAACCGACCAAACCAAACATGGTAGTTTGATTTGAAATGGGAGCTAACGTGTGTCTGTCCATTATTGTGGAGTAGCTATTGTCAAGTCAAAATATGCAGAACCTAATCGACGGAAGGAAAATGTAAATATGGTAGTACACTGAGGACTGCAATGCGCCGGTTTGGGCTTAGCTCAAAATTTGATTGGGCTCAAACCAAATTTGATTAATTTTTATTATTTAAAAATAAAAGAAAATGGTTGAAGCCCAACTTAAATCCTTATTAACTTAGGCCAAATCCAATAACTTTGGGGCAAGTTAAATTGGTCTGAGCCTCTATTTGATTGAACTTATACTACACTTTTGTCGGTAGAGCACTTTTTTAATAGATTTGTTTTAGAAGAACTTTTCTACAAAGTCATTTGATTGTTTGGCTATCATTTAAATAGAACTTTTTTTAAAAAAGCTTCATTAAGGTAGACTGTTTGGTAATATAAAAATAAAAAATAATTTTAATTTTAATTATATTTTATTTTGTAATAAAAATTATTTATGCATATAAATATTATTTAAAGTATATTAAAAATATGCAAAGCAAAATATATTAATTATTATATAACTTTAAACCATATGAAAATATATCTAACAAAATCTTTTAGAGAATATGGGTTTGCAAGATAAACGTGAAGATGGGTTTGTAGATATTGTGAGAATTATGTGTAAAACATAAGAGTAAAAGGGACTAAAAAATAGGCTCATTAATTGATCTGAAAAATCTACCTAAAAAAGTCATTTGAGAGGCTTTTTTGAGAAGTTCTAAATTTGAACTTCTTAAAAAAATATATTTTGACTACCTAAAAAATCATATCTATTAAAAAAAGGCTTTTATAGTAAAGAAAAATACTTAACCCAAAAACTCTTCAAATATTTATTAACCTTCCAAATCTTTTATATTAAAAAAAATATTTATTAACCTTCCAAAAACTCTTCAAATAGGCACTAAGTTATATCAAACTAAATGGAGTTGCCCCGGACTAGCCCTAGAAAAAATTGCCATCACAAGTACACTATGTTGAGGGTGGTAAAAGAACTTAACCCAAAGTTAATATATAAAGTCTAATTTAATGAGATTTAAGTTGGGATTCATGCATAAATTTTTAAAAAAAATAATTTGAAATGAATAACCCAATTTAGTAGAATTTTGAATCTGATTCAAATGTTAAAATTCTGAGTCAGGTACAAACTGTAATAATGATGATTGAAATATAAGAAGAAAAGAAGGGTGTGAAATCTTCTGTTCTAACCTTGTTTCTGTCCCAATACAACGTCGTTTTATGTACATTTAAATATAAAATGACGTCATATTGGAACGAAAATAGAGTTAGAATGGGATAATTGACACACAAAATCTGAACTCGAAAAGAAGAATAAAAAGTTGAGTTAAAGTACAAGCTTAGAAGATATGTCCAACAGAGAGATAATAATGGCAGACATTATAATGAAAATGATACTGGAACTTGTATTGGTTTCCATTACATAAAATCATTTGGCACTTACCAATTACGCTTTCAAGCTCATGTCCAAATCAAGGTGAGTGTGGGCACTACAATCAGGTGCAAATGTGGACGATGAACAGAGAACGCACAGTGTCTCAAGTCCTCATCATGGTAATCACTACTAGGACTGGGTTAGATATCCAAAAATGATAAATTAATCCGACCTAACAAAATTATTATTCAAAAATAATTTCTAAAATACTGTAATTTATCATAATTATGAGAATGGATCAATTATTTTGTGTGTTGGCGAGATTTTTACTGGGTATTATTATTGTTGTCAATATAAATAATTTAATAAAAATTATTTGTTAAACTAATATTAATTACAGACAAAGAAAATCAACATACTCAGTACACAAAACTCTCCGGTTTGCTGGAGTTTGGGGAGGATCATAATGTATGCAACATTCCTTTTATATTTTTACAAAAAGATTGTTTTTGTGACTTAAACTTGTGACGTACGCATACATAAAAATGATGGTTACTAATTTTTTATTTTTAGAAAATATATATTTACATCAAATTTAGTAAATTCAAAAATTTTGTTTTTAACATGCACTGATTTTAACTTTTTTTAAGTAATTATAAAGGTTTAGGCTTTGATAATTATACAATAAAAAGATACTCATTTTCATATGATTTAATTTATTTTTAAAAATTATCATCATATTTTATTATAAACATATATATATATATATATGTATTTCTATTGTTTTTTTTATCAAAGACCTACCAGAAATTAACAGAGAACATATTTTGTATTAATGAGAAAATTTAATAGAGAAATTATGTTTGACCTCATTTAAACTATAATTACGATGAATAACTGTAAAAAAAATTAATTGACTGATATTTTGATTATGGTTTTCTTATTAATCAGTTTTTATAAATTAATCAATTTTATAAATAAAAATTAATTAACTAAGTTTATTTCACACACTCTTTTCACAACTAATTTTAAAAAAATTTAATTGGTAAAGATATTTTTTCAATTATATTTTAAATTTTAAATTTTATTTAATCTTTAACATATTTTATGACAGTATAAATACCGATTGAACTTTTTAAACATTAAATCTCTTATTTTATTGGTTTAATTTTAGTCGGATCGATGTCGCCAATTCTAGTTTTTCCCTCCTATTTAATTTGACCATAGCAGGTAATCTTACTCCTGCTCTAAAGTGCTAATTACAATTAATACTGATATTTTACATTTTGAACTGAAATTTCATATCTTCCCTGAAACTTAAGCTGAAAAAATCTCGAGCTTGACCAGAGTTTTGTACTTCATTCCATACCAGGTTGTACGTATCGTATCGGCTGAAAAATGGTACGAGGTAGAGGTCTTTTATACCAGATGTAAGTACCGGTCGATACCAACATATTTCGCATGATACCAGCCGATACCGGAAATTTTTAAAATGCAAAGGTATGTCTGCAAAAAATAAAAAAAATTAACCCCCCTGACATTTTCTTCTCTGCTTTGTCCTTTCTTTTTTATTTTCTCTCTCATCCCACGCTTTTACAGACTCACTTTCTTTCAGCTTTTGTTTGAATCGAAGGAAAAGAAAAGAAAAGAAAGGAAGAGAAATGCAATTCTCTTGCTTTCCATTGTTTGGACAAAATTAAAGTAAGAGAAAGTAAGAGAATGTAAAAGAATAGAAATGAAATTTGCTCCAAATATATTTCCCACCAAATTGGTGGGAAAGGAGGAGGAATGAGAGAGAAGATAACCTTATCTTTTGAAAATTACCATTATATCCATGTTTTGATCAACTAACAAACTCCTAAAAAATTAATAATCAAGGGTATAAAGGTCTCAAATTTTTTTTTATCCAATATAAGTTTCAATTCCCTCCTTTAACAAATTAGGAAAACAAACAAGAGAAAGAAAATCACAATTCTTTTCCATTTCTCCTATTTTCCCCTAAACATTTCCTTTCCTTTCTCTTGTGCAATTAAGGATCCAAACAAAGGCTCAGTCTCTCTTCGTCGTCATCACCACCACCACCACTTCGGTTGTCCGATGCACGACTGGACCTCCCACCCGCCTACTGGTCTATCCGCCTCCCTCTCCATTGTGGCTCTCCTCCATGCCAGTCTCCATCGAGCCTCACCGTGCCTCTCCTCCTCAGCTCCACCTGCTTCTGCCGCCACCTCCACCACCGCTACTTGCTCCTACCCCTTGCTCGGCTACTTGTCTTCTACCAAAACAAGATTTGGTTTTCACCTGACCTGAGTTTGATATTTTTGGGTGTGTTTTAGATTTTTTCTGCTCTTGAAATTGAATTACTTTTGTGAATTTTGATTGTGAGGTTGTGAATGGTTAGAAGTTGGTGAATTTTATGAATGGTTAAAGGAAATTGGAATTAAATTGTTGTGAATGGTTAGATTTGGATTTGAATGAAATGGACGAACCGATGAAGTGTGTTGTTTATATGTTGATTGATTATATTTTGTTTATTTGTTTGGTTTGGAATTGGAAGTTCATAATAAGTCACAACTCACTATTTGGAATTTGATTGTATTGGATTATTACAATTTACAATTACAAACTAAATTATAAATAAATTATACAACAAATTAAATCAAATTAAGCCTATCTATATAATTTCAATTTGATTTGAATTTCAAGGTTTGAACTATATAGAAATGAAATCGTTGCAATTTAGAAATAGAAATTGTTTATGTATATTTTTTATGTTTGAAACTTTGAATTGAAATTGGAGAAAGTTGAAACATAAACTACCATTTCTTTCCATTTAATCAATATGTAAAGTATGTTGAATTATTTGGTAATATATATGTGTAGGCTATCATAAATATTTATAATAGATAATGTTTGAAAGTAGTGATGTATATGTGTACAAAAGAAACTTCTTTGTTTCCAAATTGTGAACATGTTGTAGGCTGAACTCCAACCACTTATACTGAGACTTATTAATGTCCACTAAAAATTCTATAAATAACTTATATATTTAAGAATCGAATGTAGAATGGCAGATATAATATTATGGTTTGTTAGAAATGAAAAGAAGATTTAAAGTTTTGAATAAAAAAACCCATTTCTAAACAAAGTTATATCCTTCAACTTGATCCTCACGTTATTAATAAATGTATATGAACAATTGTATAAGATACGTCAGTCATTATTTGATGATTATGTAATCATACCCTTCAACTTGATCCTTATGTTTTAAACTTTGAATTGAAATTGTTTGAAATTGTTAGAAATGTAAATTGTTTATGCATGTTTTGTGTAATTGTGTATGTTGAATAATTGAATTATTAGTTTTAAACTTATAGTAAATTATATTCGATGGAATTGAATTGTGTACGATATATTCATACAAAATGAGTTATATTAAATAAGATAGATATGCGTATTGTGTAATGAAATTATTTGTCATTTATTTTCATATATGCATTAATTGATTTTTATAGATAAATGAAAGGAAGTTCAGGTACTCTTGATCAAACCACTTCAGGAAGATACAATGATCCAGATTGGGCTCATGTTACATTGGTTTCCGTTATAAGGAACCATACTATTTGTTTGTTTTGTAACTAGCATTTAAAAGGTGGAAGAATTATCTGATTAAACAAACATTTAGCTGGAGTTAAAGGTGACGTGGAATCCTGTAAAAAAGTAAGTTATGATGTGAAGTAGAAAATGAAAACATTGCTTGAAGAATATCAATATGAGAAAGATAGAAGGGAAATGTTGAATTTTGAAATTGGTAGTGGAAGTTCATTGGCTATTTTTCGTGGTGATTGTGAAAATGTTGAAGGTGGTAGTGGTAGTGGTAGTGTTCCATCCCAGGCCTAACAAGAAGCGCTTGAACTTGATGTTAAAAAAAGAAGAAGGCAGGTGACTAGTTTTTTTGCATCACGAACAACTCCCGAAGCCCAACTTTTAATTTGTAGGACTATGCAATTAAGAGATGCGACTCAAAATGTAGATATGGCAGTAGCTCGATGGTGATTTGATACAGGTTCATCATTTAATGCGTCCCAGTTGTATTATTATCAGGCTATGATTGATGCTATAGCCTCTTATAGTTTCGGATACAAAGCTCCTTCGATTGATGACTTAACGAGTAAATTTTAGAATTGTTCTGTTTTTAAAATTAGAAGTTATTTAATAGAAAGAAGAGTGAATTGACTACTTATGAGTGTTTAAACATGTGTGATGGTTGGACAAATAGGAGACATGAGTTTATTATTAATTTTTTGGTTTATTCTATCAATCACTCAATGTTTTTAAAATCTACTGATGCATCTTAGTCTTATTAGAAATACTGGAACTTTTTTTGAGATATTTGATAAAATTTGATTAAAATAGGGTCAGAAAATACTGTTCAGTTTATTACTGACAATGACTTTGCTTATCAAGCGATGAGAAGAAGGTTGCATCTAATCTAGTATCAAATTCTTACGCAGTATGGAGCTTCATTTTGGCAATCATACAATAACATGAACTGAAACAATCAACTTTTGTTTTCTTCCTTTTTGTCAAGTTTTATTTCTTAAAAAAACAACTGAACCAATCAACTTTTGTTTAAACCGGAATCTGGAAAAAGCTCTGCGTTGCCATTAATCATATTCCATCTCCATCAAATCAATCAATCAGTCACTCCTCCTACTCAACACTTTTTATACATTTTCTTGCGTACCAAACAGAGTAATCTGAATTCGAGCCCACCTGTGTCCCTAGCCTGCAAGAAAAATTTTACGGGTAATGAGCCGAAGGACTTTCAGTTTCACTGGTTTGCAGGAGCAACACATCATCAGGACCGTAAGATCCTTCTCGGATAGTGTGGAGTACAGCTCGAGAAAAGTAATTAACCATAGTTTTCAGGGAAGTGTTTATAGGAACACGGCATCGTAATTGCCTCTAACTCGTTCTGTATCAAGTTATTTGAAATTGTGATGCTATTCCAGGGGGTGTTCTGTGCAGGAGTCAGATTTTGGAAAAAAAAAAAGGAAAAGAAAACATACATTGTCAGGTTGTCTTAGGCATGAAGTCAAAGAAGGTGATTCAAATTTCAGAATTTCACACACAAAAAGCTAACTGTTTAGTTGCTTTTTATAGCTGAAACAATGGCAGACGAATGCCATGTACAGTTGCTTCTTTGGCAGTGTTACCTATATACTTTTTTAGCTGTTTTTTAGTTTATTAACTAAGAAGATATTTAACAAACAATTTATTAGCTATTTTTTAATTTATTAATTAAAAATTAATTTTTTGACCGTCTTAAAAAAATTATTGATATGTTTAGGGGCCGTTTAGTTCCACTTTCGTTTTTCTGTTGTCATTTTTTGTTTTTGTTTCCTGTTTTTGGTTTCTGTTTTTTTACTTAAAAAAACGAAAACCTGTTTAGTTGAGATTTGTAATATAAAAACTGAAAACAAAAACATGTTTGGTTGAAATTTCTAATAAAAACTAAAAACAAAAACATGTTTAGTTTTATTATCACATTTCTATTCTTTTGTAATTATACTATTATGTGTAATAATTATAATATAATACATTATATTTTTAAATTAATTAATTA
>JAOQMR010000005.1:927139-940079 GCA_027563865.1 Erythroxylum pelleterianum
GCAAGGGAAGTCCATGAAGAGCTTTATTTTCGCTGTAAATCTTCAAGTCCCGGGTAAAGACATGCACAGTGCTGTTTAACAGAGGAAGAGGCTGAAGATGCAGAGTCGAAGAGGCTGAAGATGCAGAGTCGGCGGCGAGGAAACATGAAATACGAAAACAGAAAACTTGTTTTAAAAACTTGTTTTAAAAACGTAAGAAAATGTTATTTTCTCGTTTTTACAAAATCGTTGCGGTTTTCTTATTTTTGAAAACGAAAAATCGCAACAAATCTAACCAAACATGTTTTAACAGATGGTTTCCTTTTTTATAAAAACCACAACCAAAAACGGTATAAAAAAATGAAAACAAACGGGCCCTTAGTGAATGACTTATTGATTAGCCTATTTAACCATAATAAATCGATTTCTAAAAGCTCCAAAAATTAGCTGTTTACCTAATAACAGTACTGCCTCCACTTTACTTTTAAATTTTGCTTTGTATATTTTTAAAATTAGCTTTTTTTATTGTATAAAAGTTTAAAAGAATATAATAAAAGGGTTAATTAAACTTTTTAATCTTTATTTAATTTTATAATATTAATTTATATTTAAAAATACCATAATACTAAGTTTTTGAACATAAAGAGTTACAACAAATTAATATTTTTAGAATATAACTACTATATATCGTATGTGCGTCATAATATAATTATAAATATTTTAATTTATTAAATAATAAAATTTATACATATTATATGAAAAAATTAATATGATGTAACTCACTGCATCATTCATATTATAGGTAATTTAACGTTGAAATATTATTATTAGTATTGTTATTATTATTATTAAAGTTATAAACTTAATTTTGTAAAATTAAATACTAAAATTTAAAACCTTATAAGAATATTCAATGAAATACTAAAAAATATAATATTCATGCTTTTACAAATTTTTTAAAATTTTATCTTTATAGGTCATTTTATACATCAACAATTAATACTAATTTTATCAAATATTTTTAATAAATTATTACTGATCAAATCAATCGGTAAAATTAACTAACAGTTAATAAAATTTACCTTACAAGTATTGAAATGGGTCCTGATAGACTCTATCCTCTAAATTTGGCAGGGAGCAACCAAGGACGTACAAGTTTCTGCTGGAGAAAAAGAAGCTCAGGTCAAGTCTGGTTCAGAGAAAATATGATTGACTAGCTTGCAAGTTTCCTGGATCCACGTTACTTTGCCAGTTGTTCACAAGTTCAGAATCAACCCCACTTGTTGGTAAATCAGTCCAGACTCATATGGAGTCAAGAAACTGATATTTCTTAGGTTAAGCTTCAAGCAAAAGTCATGCTCCTAAGGTGGTAGTAGATCCTGGAAGGGCTAGGTTGATTCAGACAATTCTCAGTAGCTTTTGAATCTCGTAATTACGATTATAATATTACAGTTTCTGTCGAGTTTGGTTGGGTCAGGTTTGTTAATGTAATTTATCGTAATTACATTCGAATTATCTATAATTATTAGTAATATGAAACTTTGTTTAACTCAGTTTGAATCTTATAATATTCTTTAATTCAATGTGAACTAGTCAAGAAGGCATTAGGAGCTGGTTTCCACTTTCTCAAAGATCAAGAGCCGAAAAGTTAATGTTTCGTCCTTTTTTTTCTTCTCTAAATTTTGACATTTATGATCGGAGTTATATTCCTTAAGCATAGAGTGACTGTTCCTATTTTTGTATGCTACTCTGTCCATTTAATAGATGGACGGATGGAGAAGGACATAAGGTGATACACGGAAACAGACACAAATGAATTGAATTGAACCCGTATTCCTTACACTCTCCTGATTTTGGGAAATGAAGGGTTACAAAATGATATTTTTTGTTATTTTAAATTATTTAAAATTACATTGTAATATATAAAATATAAGTTAACAAATGCTTAATACGGATATGTCAAAGTTTTCTACTCCGAATCATATTTTCAGTAAGTTTTACCGGACTCGTATTCTTTTAATCACTTCTTCTTAATTTTCTTTCTTTTTTTATTTTTCCTACAGTCTTTAAGTATTATTTTCTCGTATTTTTTAATTGGAATGTCGGGATGTCTTCTTTTAACATGTCCGAACCACCTAATCTTCGTCTCTTTCTTTTTTGGAATATTTAAAAATGAGTAAAATTATTTAAAATTTCGTATTTTGTTTTTTATTATTTTCAAAATCTTTGATTTTAATCATTTTAGAAATAGGATACTAATAAACTTTTAGGAGACTGATGATTAAAGGGTGTTTAACCAAAGTGAGGTTTGTGCAGAAGTCAAAAAGTGAAACTGAAAAAGAGTTAAAGTGGAAGACAATGCTTAGCGGTAATTTAGTAACATGAACTTTTTCTTTAATCTGAATCTGAGAACCTCTCTCTCTCTCCTTCCCTCTCTCTGTACTTTCAACATGTGACCTTTACTAGATTGGTTTCTAGATTTGTGTTCTTTTAAGAGCAAAGAAGCCAAAATACAGAATACTGGATCTGGTTAGAAACTCTACTTTAGTGCAGACACTCAGAACATGTGAAGAAAGAAAATAGGTAGTCTAATCTGTTTGTCTTCTTCTGGTAGAAGTTACGGATCAGATTCTTCGTTTCGGTTAAATAATTTTTACCCGATTTCGTTAAATTTTATTCACACATTTGTATAAGATCTATATAAATATATGTATAAAATTAAGTGGTACGAACACTTTAACGATAATAAAGTGTTCTAACCCAAAATATATACGATAAAAGATAGAAGTTTAAGGAATTTATTCGTTTTTAATTTTTTAAGAAAACTTTAGTGATTTTTAATTTTTTAAAACTCTTTTTTATGCTTTTATAAAAATAATGAGAAATTTTTAATATATGCGGATTAATCAATATTATTAACAGAATGATTTGATGTAATTAAATTAAATTTAAAATAACTAAAATAAACTATCGATTTATGTTATGTTTAATTAGTACAAATTAAGTTTGGAGAGTAGATTAAATCATCATATTAATAATATTTGTTAATCTACGCGTGATATTTATATCATGTGTATTTTAATATTATTATTTTACAAATTTCCAAGAAGATGAGTTTTTCTAACAAATTGAAAACCACTTTTTTAATATTCACAAATATACTTAATAAATACTTATTTTAAATTTTAATATCACAAGATATTTTTAATAATTTTTAATAATTAATATTAAAAATTAGCAAAATTATACCAAAGCTCCTCATATTTTATCAATATAAATTTTACCTATGTAAATGTAATGTCTTTGACCATATAACTTCCATATTTTTACTAATGTGAAAAAACCAAACTAACATGTTTAAGGTTTAAAAGGTTCAACCGATACTAGACCGTTATAAAATCAATTAAAGATTGAATAAAATTGAATAATTTGAAGTAAAATTAAAAGAGGCTATCTTTAATTTAAAGCTTCAAAAAATAAATTAGTTTATTTTAGTTTACAAAAATCGATTAGTTTATAAAAATCGACCGATAAAATGATCAATTTTAACAATAAAAATTTATTAAAGTAAATTGAATCGAAAAGTTGAAAACCGAACTTAAAATTGACCGATTCAAAATTTTCCCGATTAAATTGCCTGAACTGGTTAAATTTTTTAATCATTCGTATTGAAAAGTTAAAAACTGAACTCGAAATTGACCAATTCAAAATTTTTACGATTAAATTGCCTGAATTGGTTAAATTTTTTAATCATTCATGTTGAAAAGTTAAAAACCAAACACAAAATTGACTGTTTCAAAATTTTTAAGAATAAGTTGTTTGAACTGGTTAAATTTTTTAATCATTTGTGTTTAAAAGTTGAAAATGAAACCCAAAATTAACTGATTCGGCAGTGGTTGTGGCTGGTATTAATAGTGTTTCCAATGAGGTGCTGCATCCATTAGTGCTGGCCATTAAGGATCTATTATCCCGACAGTGGGTTGTCCGCGTTTGTCATGTTTTTCGAGAGGCCAATCGTTGTGCTGATTGGTTAGCAAACTTTAGTCACCGATTATCTGTAGGGGTCCATTGGTTTCCTGAGGTTGTGGAGGGTCTCTCCTCTTTGTTATTTGCTGATTCTGTTGGGGGTTACTTTGCCCCATGTTTCTTATTTGTAATTTTAATTTCGGGTAGTCACCCCGATCTTCATTAAAAAAAAAATTTACGATTAAACTGTTTGAACTGGTTAAATTTTTTAATCATTCGTGTTACTGTTATAAGCAGATAAGATTTTATTGATCCAAATGCTAAAAAAATGCCTAAGGAAGCGGTAGTTTAGCTTTATGATTCTATAGCTTCTTTAGTAGACCCGCCATTTTTGAATCTGAGAGCAAAAAGCTGTAAACTTGAAACAAACATCATCAGTGGTCCGAACCGAAGCGTGTTGCTTAACCGCCCGCTTCCTTCCTGATCCCCAAATATTCTCTCATTCAATTTTTCTTAATTTAGCAACACTAATTTTGTCTTTTCATCTTTCCCTCAAAAGTGGGGTCTAAAGTTTCACGCCTCTTTTGACTTTTAAGCCAACTTGTATATTGAGATTTATAAAGAGACTAAAACACCTTTATTTATTTTTTTATTTTAAATTCAGTAAAAAGAATCCTCTTTTTTTTTAATATATTCATTATTAATAAAATTATGAAAATTTAATACTTTTGTTTAATTTTATAGTTAAATTAATAAATATAATTAAATTTAAAATATCTTCAAATATATAAAGTTTAAATCAAAATTTTCATTATAATAAAATTCAATTTATAAATTATCTATTTTAATATAATAAAATAATTTTTTGATAATTTATTAATAAATATTATTTAAGATATTGAAATAAAATTAATTAATTAAAAATTATTTATCAAATATATAATTATCATGACAAATAAAGATATAATCACAATGACATTAACAACCAGACATATTTAAAATAAAAACATAAACGAAAACTAAAAATTATAAGAGTTGAGAATAGTCATTTTTTTCTTTATTTTGATATTGTTTTTCAAAGGATTAGCAATTAACACTCGGTTTGGCTCGATTTCATTTGAAGTTAGTAAAATAAACTCGGATTGATCAAGTTTTGACTTATGTTTAGGTCTAAAAGACCACTTGAAACTTGATTTAAAAGACCTAAAGTATTTTACTTAAACAATGTTACATCAATGAAATTATTTAAAATAATAATTTTAAAATTAAAATGATATGGATCAAAATAACGTTATTTTGATGCAGTAAAGCTCGACTCATATCGAGTTTTTATATTGGATGTCTATCGGATCGCTCTCGATCTATTGTCATCCCTACATACTAGCATCTAAATCAAGCAAAACCTTAATTGAGCTACAGGCATGTCCAAATGGTAAAAACCATAATGCCACCTAAAAGAGCAGAAGAATACCATGTTAAGGTACAGTATGACTATTTGCTTCTTGGCACATATGCCACCTTCTTTAACCAATGCAGATTCATATCAACACATGGAGGTTGACATGACATAAACAAAGCCAATCATTTTCACACCTTGATTCAAGCAAACCTGTGTTTCAAGTTAAGTTTTGGCATTTGAAATTGATGTTTCATACTAACTATACTTTAGTGTCCTTTCTCTTACTCCCTCTCTTCAATTATTGATGTTTCCTCATGTTTCACTACAATGGAGTTTTCCTGTAATGAGATAAGTGTGTGTTAAGGGACACATATGCTTATAATGGCAAAACAAACATTGATGAAGATAGTGACTTAATAATTGCTTTTTTGAATCCAATTTGTCAATGTCTTATTGTTCTGAACATAAATTTAAAAGGTTCAAGTCATTCTGCAACAACTGCTTTTCACTTTATCAATAAATGTTTTAAAAACTAGACCGAAGTTAAATCAGTAAAATAAGAAGTTTAAATTTTAAAATATTCAACCGGTATTAAACTATCATAAATGACTAAAGATTAAATAAAATTAGATAATTAAAATTACTCTTATTCATCCAAAAATTTAAAATTTAATTGAAAAAATATATTGTTAAATGAAAATTAAATTATGATAACTTATTAATTTACAAAAATTAATCAGTTATTTAATAAACTGATTGATTTTTAGTAATAGGAATTATTAAAGTAAATCAAATCGAAAAGTTGAACGATGCAAAATTTTTGTAGTAAAATCGATCAGACTGATTGAGTTTTTTAATCATCGATTAAAACGAGTTTGTAACATAATTATGAACGAAAGACCTATTAAGTAGTTATAATTATTATTAAAATTTATTGATTCAAATGCTTCAATTTGTCAAAGATGGAATCATTGGTCAATTGCATCAAATCCTCACTTGAATCAACAACGAGAAGCTTAACAATGATTTTGAAAAAGACCATACGAATTCAATCACATTAAAGTAAGTCCATGGAATGAAATCTCTTATAAGTACCCTAAGCACGCCCACTTAATAGATGAAGTACAAAGAAAGCTTACCCTTTGCTTAAAAATTTAACTATTCTTCTCACTTTTTCTTAACAAATAATTATATTCATTATATTTTAGACTTTTTAAAATATATAATAGTTCATTAATCACTTGCCCATCAGGGGATGGTCGAGTTGTTAGAGTAAAGAGATATGCGACAAAATGGTCTTGTGTTCGATTCCTCCTATTTATGCTCTCTCGATCGAGCCTATCTTACCTAGTGTGGAATACCTTGTTAGCATAATTTGCAGGCTATTGCGTTAATTTGGAGATTTACCCAATGCACATTAAAAGGGTAGCGCATGCAGATTCCTCTGTTAAAAAAATAATTATAGAATTAATCAAATATTTCAAATTATAAAAAATTAATTGAAATAATCATTAATCAATAATCAATTTTGGTACAAAACAATTCTTATTTCTAATAAAAATTTAAAATTTATAGAAAATATTTCATCATTTTGTTGTACTTATAAAATAGTGTCAAAGGTACTTTCAATAGAGTCTGGATCCTCTGTCCAGTATTATTCTGTCATTTAAATCTTAATCATTCATTTATGCGGGATCCACATAAATAGACACGGGGCCTACATAAATAGATGACTGAGATTCAATAGACAAGATAGGACAAAGTAATATTGGAAAGAGGATCTTAGCTTCTTTCAAAACTTAGATACTTAAAGTCTTTCCTAATAAAATAATAGGTGCTTGTTAAATTTGCGATTAATTTTATTTAACAATTTTAAATTAACATTTTTTAATCAAAACGATATTGTTTGAAATTGACTCAAAAGTCGATTAACTTAGGCCAAGTTTGAGTTCGTGTTCGAGTCTGAGTCTGAGTTCGAGTCCAACTCCGTGGGCTCTAGTCCAAATGCCATCTCTATTTTGAGTTAATGATTTAAGCATGTCAAAAGGTCTGATTAATTAGCTTAATACAACAACCATTACCAACCACCTTAAACCTTTTTAATTTGGTCTGGTGTTCCCTTGTGTTTTTGAGACAAAAGCTTAAGTCTTTAGTTATTATTGTCCCTTTCCCCTTTCCCTTTGTTTAGTGACGAAGAAAGTACTGTTTGGCGCCCGAAATTCGAGCTTCGCAGAGAGACAAGGAAATGGGGCCTACTTCATATCAAACAAAACCACCACAGCCCTCAATTATTATCTCCTTCTCTTCACGCCAGGCTCTGCTCAGGCAGTTCAAACCTTGAAAACCCCCTACACGTTCACATTTCGCGCGTGACATTTCCACAAAACATATCTTAAATCATTTTTATAAAAATTACGATTAAACCATATTAAAAATATTTGATAACTAATTTAAGTCTTTTATATAATAAAATAACACATTTTTAATCTTATAGGTTGAAATAACTTTTAAACTGAAATTATAATACACCAACCCGTAAAGTTTATTAATGTTACGGAGATTGATTGAATCGAGCCCTCTAAGCGTTTACAAAGAGAGGTGAAACCAAATTTTAAATATACCCCTCGCTTCAAGCGTGCATCAACAAATGGGGCTTACGGGGCACTTAACTATGAGTCACATCCCGTTATTTTTCAAGGATTCAAACTCACAACGTCGACCAAACCCAGGTCGAACTTAGTGTTATCTTCGGTTTAATTTAATTTAATAATTTTTATTGTTAAAAATTGATCAACTTTTAAATTAATTAGTCAATTTTTGTAAACTAATTATTTTTTATAATTCAAAATAAAATAATTTAATTTTATTTAACCAGTATTTTTTAATTAAACATTATATTTTTATAAGTAACAATAATTTTTAAAAATTTTAATTTTATTTAATTATTAATTAATTTTATGATAATTTAATATTGATTGAATCTTAAATATTTTATCTTACTAATTTAACTTCTGGTCGGTTTTGAAAACATTGAATTTCATAAAACTTTACATTTATTATTAAACAATATTATTAAATAATTTAAGATGAAAAATTTTTAAATGAGTAAGACATTTTCCTAAATTACTTAATTTTGTAGATTTAAGATTTTAATTAAATGTTATTCTTAAAAAATATTTTAATTAAATGTTTTTAGAAAATAGGGGTAATATTGTAATTATAGGATTTACCTTTTGTTTTTTGTTTCTCTTTTAAGCCGCTTGGCTCTGTACCCGAAGTTCAATACCAAGTTCTCTTTTTTGGTTGTTGTTGTTCATCTTCTTCTTCTTCGTCTTGACTTCGATTTTGCTTCACATTCATGGAAACTTCATCGCCAATCTCTCTGCAGCAAACCCCGCTTCAAGAACATCTACTAGAAGCCTCTCCAAAGCCATGCAAGAAAAGCTTAGTAACCACTCTAATGGAGGCCGCCACATTTCGCACTCCTTCCTTCAAAGAGGACACGTACTTCATCTCTCACCTCAAGTCCTCGGAGAGAAAAGCGCTTCAGGAGCTTAAAGACAAGCTCTCGAGCTCATATGGGTCGAACGCCGAATGCTCCATGTGGGGCGTTCCTCTTCTGGGAGGTGACGATAAAGCCAACGTCATACTCCTGAAGTTTCTCCGAGCCAGAGACTTTAGGGTCAGCGACGCTTACAATATGCTTGAGAAGTGCTTGATTTGGAGGAAGGAGTTTGGAGCCGACAACGTTGTTGAAGAGGAGTTGGTGTTTAAGGAACTTGAAGGTGTTGTCGCGTACATGCATGGTTATGACAGAGAAGGACACCCTGTTTGTTACAATGCCTACGGTGTTTTCAGAGACAAGGAAATGTACGATAGGATCTTTGGAGACGAAGAGAAGCTGAAGAAGTTCTTGAGATGGAGAGTTCAAGTTTTGGAGAGAGGGATTAAGCTCTTGCACTTTAAGCCTGGTGGCATTAATTCGATCATTCAAGTCACTGATCTCAAAGACATGCCTAAACGAGAGCTTAGGGTGGCGTCTAATCATATTTTGTCTTTGTTTCAAGATAATTACCCAGAAATGGTCGCTCGTAAGGTAATGTATATCAGTATATATGTTCTCTTTTTGCTTGCATTCGCATTTTCTGATTCTGAACATTTGATGTTGGGTTTGTCGAATAGATTTTCATCAATGTCCCCTGGTACTTTAGTATGCTCTACTCCATGTTCAGTCCCTTCTTGACTCAGCGAACCAAGAGCAAGTTTGTGATATCCAAGGAAGGAAATGTTGCAGAGACCCTTTACAAGTGAGCCTCTCTTCGAAAATTTCATTTAGATTTATCGTGTTTTGACGCTTAGAACTTATCTGATTTCCTGTTTTCGTCTTCATTTGCTCTGTTTCTGAAATGGGTTTTTGTTCTGAGACAGATTTATAAGGCCTGAAGACATTCCTGTTCAGTATGGTGGTCTGAGTCGACCCAGCGATTTGCAGAACGGCCCATCAAAACCAGCTTCTGAATTCTCCGTCAAAGGAGGCGAGAAAGTCAACATTCAGATCGAAGGAATCGAGGTTCAATCTCTTGCTGCACTTTCCCAGTTCACTAAAATTTGCAAGTTTCATGACTTGTTAGCCCAATTACAGTATCAGATCGAACTAATCAGTGTTCTGTTTCATGTTGGTTGTTCTTAGGTTGGTGCTACAATTACATGGGACATCGTGGTGGGAGGTTGGGACTTGGACTATAGTGCAGAGTTCGTGCCAAATGCAGAACATAGCTACATCATAGCTGTTGAGAAAACAAGGAAGATGAATCCATCTGATGAGGCAATTCACAACTCATTTACAGCTAGGGAAGCTGGGAAGATGGTGATCTCTGTGGACAACACTAATTCCAGGAGGAAAAAGGTTGCTGCTTATCGATACATTGTTCGAAAATCTACTGTGGGCTAACTTGGAATTTTAGAAGAAACAGAATAATTGGTTCTTTTGGGGTTTAAGTTGTTGAGAGAGGTTTAATTGATTACTGGTTGTGAACTACTTATTCTAGTTTTTGCTGATACTAAGTGTACTAATCCCATGTAAAAAGATATTTGTGTTATTACATAGGTTCTTCTGGTTATATGTTGTTTGGAACTTCAGGTTTGGTCCTAATTGGTAATGTAATAGAGCTGTTGCTTCTGATTCTGTGACACACAGTCTTGCCAATTGAAGGGAGAATCTCAGAGAATGGAAGAAGAGTCCTGCACTATGTTTGTCTTTAGGTATTGAAAGGGGTTCTGCTAGTTATGAACAGTTGATCTAAGTTGATTGTTTACCCCTCCCGGAATTGCACCTCCGAACTCCGAACTAGGGATGACAATGAGCCGGTTTTGGTTACAATCCAAAATTAGTCCAAAACTAAATCGGACCTGACTTATTTTGCTCGAACTTGATCTGGTTTTGAGCCACTCAAAAGTCTCAATTGTCTCACTTGACCCGACTTCAACCAGCAACATATCTCTCCATCGTTGTCATCGACCCTCTCCCAAATTCAGCCCCTGCTCTGCTTAGATTCAGAATAATCATCAATCTATGAACTTTCTCACAAAACTGAACAATCATAACGAAGGTTTGAAGGAGGAATCGTCGGAATCTTCGTCTCGTCTACAATGAGACCTGAGAGAAGAAACATGAGAGGCTTAAGAGGCTCTCAAGATTGACAAACGGAGAACAAACATCAGACCTGGAGAAATTGCAGAAGAGAAGAAGGGAAGGTCGAATTGGATCTAAAGTTTAAAAATTTACACAATTAAGTCGAATTGAATCATAATTTATAAATTATTAGGAGCATTTGTAAGGTCACATCATGAAAAGGAAAGCAAGATGGGCTGTTTCAGATTTCATGACAAAGATTGGCAGAATGGGACAAACAAAATCACGGGTTATATGAGCAGTGAGCGGTGGTTTTAGTACTTGGTAAAGGAGGAGATGAGGTGTGCCTGTGCCCCTGCCTGAGCCCGAGCCTGATGTATGATTATGACATTGGAATCCTCCTGACCTGACCTGCAATGGGCAAAGTGTGCTTTTCTACTACTGTGTAATTGTCTTCACAAGCTTCTTTAATGTCTCTTGCTCATTCAACGTTCGTACTGAACGCTTCGTTTGGTTCATTATTACCTGAATTGCTTGATATTCTTATCATATTTTATATGATAAAAATCATATTAAGAATTTTTAATTTTTTTAAAAAATCTTTGAAATTTTTATATTATAAAAAATTATTTTATTATATTTCATTAAAATAATAATAAAATTTATCATCATATATAAACTAATTAAATTCTTAACTTAACTTTATTCCTAAATGTTAATAAATTTAAATAATTATCAAAATTATTAATTTTAATCAAATTTAAATTTTTAATTAGTTTTATACAAATTTAAGTGTTGGTTTTAATCATTATATAAATAGCATTTTATCAATTTGTGAGTAAAGTTCATGTTGTTTGTGTTTCATCATTATTTTTTTCCGGAATTCTAAAAAAAAGAATTTAGTATAAAATTGAAAATTTTAAAAACGTAATTATTAGTTAAATTGTTGAATGCATGTAATAATTTATAAATTACATATTTTTAATAAATTATTTAACGTATTTATTCAAGTATAAAAAGTTGGAAATAACTTCTCTATCAAGTAGAGGTAAAGATGCGTATTACTGGACCTTCTCAAACCTCGCGGTTCAGTGAAACTCTCACTAAATGTTGCTGTTGTTATTCAAGTATAAAAAATATAGACCTAAAAATTCCTAGTATAAACCTATAACACCTAACTTGAAAATTATAAAATTGCGGGATGTTTAGTTAGTTGGTACCGGAAGAAATGAATAGATAAGGAATGAAAAAGATTGTTGGTAATATATTATAATTGGATGTGCAATATTTTTATATCATTCTTTTTTGAGGCAATACTCTGTACCTTCAATATGATGAGAAATGGAAGTCATATATAAATCTATTCCTCGCTATATTTATTATAATTCTTATTATCATTTACCTATGGCTATAATGAAATGGAATAATTTATAATAAAATAGAATGTAAATGGATGTAATATTAGAAAATTGCTATTCGGGAGGAATGTAAGAGTTCATAATATAATATAGTAAAATGTTATTTGGACGAAGGGTTTATAATGTAATATAGTATAAAATTGTTTATCATTTTACATTCCATCCTAAACCT
Source organism: Erythroxylum pelleterianum (assembly GCA_027563865.1). Lineage (NCBI taxonomy): Eukaryota > Viridiplantae > Streptophyta > Magnoliopsida > Malpighiales > Erythroxylaceae > Erythroxylum > Erythroxylum pelleterianum. Next base: position 939,706 of record JAOQMR010000005.1, read on the forward strand.
CTCAAATCAGAGGGTTTTTACTTTTATTATTTAGGATAAATAATATTCCATTTCATTTCATTAATAAACTCCGACCAAACATACCCTAAGGGATCCAAGCATACTAAATTATATATTTTTATTAAATTGACATAAAATAATTTTTTTTTTGTCTTCTAACCACAATTTCCTTGAATGGACATGTCAAGTCTCATTCAAATGTTGTCAAGGGCAGGTTTTTGCCCGACAGGAAACTGAGTTGCATGCAAATGGCATTGCGTTTTGCGTAGCGTTGGTGAGCTAAAAGTATCTCTTTTCGAGAGGATTTAGAATTTTGGTCTCATCTAAAATAAACGAGTTAAATACCAGTTAATCCAATTTTATTATGATTTAAC
>JAOQMR010000005.1:956420-973989 GCA_027563865.1 Erythroxylum pelleterianum
AGTAAGGCATAATAAGAATAACTCTTACCAAGTGGAGGCTGCATAATTTTGCTGAAATAATACTGTAACGCACAACATGCAGTCTGCTTTTGCTTACTGCTGTTTGCCTTCCATATTGCATCCAGCAAACACTTCTGATTTTTGTCCAGTGGTAGGTTATCCAGAGGTCGGTATGCTTTTGGATCAAGATGATCCGATATTGGTTGTCTGTGACGGTTGGGGTGAAGAATTTGATAACGACCCAAAAGAAAATATAGACACAATAATAGTCCAACAAGAAATAGAAGATGAACAATCTGATTCATCCGAAGAAATGCCATGGTACTTAAACCGTTATTAGTTTATTATAAAATCGGCTAAAAATTATATAAAATTAAAGAATTTGAAATATCATTGAAAAAGATTATCCGTATTTATGGAAGAATTTGAAGTTTAATTAAAAATAAGATTGTTAAATAAAAATTAATTGATTTATTTTAGTTTATAATAATTTATTAATTAATAAAAATTGACCGATTAATTAATAAATTTATCAATTTTTAAGAAAAAGAGTTGTTAATCGAACAAAAAAGTTAAACTATTCAATATTTTTACATTTGAATAGATCGAATCAGTTAAATTATTTAATCATGGAAATAATATTATTTTATCAGTTCGATTAAGGTCGAGTAAATTCTCTAAATTCCGTCTAAACTCTAGTTAATTTGAATTGTTTTTATTTTAAGAGGAAACGTACTCTTTTAGCAAATAAGTGGAGAGTATACTTTTATCTTTCATTATAAATCGACTCATTACTTAAAAAATATTATCATTAAATCAAATTCATCACTAAATTTGATTTACCATAAATGTATAATTTACAAATTATTACTTTATACTCTATGCTCTTTGATCTGTTTACATGCGCCTCTTACATTTGCAGTGTAAGGTGAAAGTATCAGACAAATTCTCCAAAGTAAGACCTCGTTGGATTGTATTCCTTTAATTGAAAAGATCCAGAAAAAATTGGGGACATGAATCAATAGAGTACTATCCTATGGAGAGAAACTTCAGCTACTGAAGTTGGTAATTTTGTCTATGAATATTTACTGATGTTCATACATTTTTCTCTTTAAAGGGCTGATTAAAACAGTAGAAAAATTGATGAAGCAGTTTCTATGGGGGAAAGGGAATGGAGAGAAAAGAATAACTAAAGTTAGTTGGAAGAAAATATGTCAACCGAGAGAGGAAGGAGGATTAAGACTGGAGTCAATCTTCAACAAAAACATATTTCTTATGTCCAAGAGGATTTGAAAAATCCTAAATGAAAAACAATCTATGTGGACTAAATGAATTCACTTTTATTTATTAAAAGGAGAGACTTTTTGGGCTCTAAAAAACAAAGACAGCTACACCTGATTTTTTAACTAACTTCTCAGAACGAGGGAGGAAATGTACCAGCACATTACTTGCCAGATAGGGGCAGGGGAAAGAATTTCCTTATGGTATGACAACTGGACAAGGAATAGACCTTTAATACAAAATCAGATGGCAAGATCCCTATTAAATCGGTTCCCTGAGGATACTAAGCTCCAAGAAGTAGTTAGGAATGAGAACTAGTCCCTTTCTTCAGATGAGACTAGAATTCTACGCTTTCCTCAATTTATAAGCCATGGGGAGAGAGATATCTAACTATGGAAGGATATTCCTGTTTCTGAGATTACCGTTAAGGAAGTCAAAAAGTTAAGGAGGGGTTTGCAAATCGAGTAGGATGAGATGTGCTGATCTGGAACAAGGCCCTTAGACCTAATGTTAGTTTTCTGCTCTGGCAAACAATGTGGGACAGACTTGGTACCTTGGATATACAGGTTGAAATCAAGTACCTTGGATATATAGGTTGAAATCCCTAACCTCCTCTAACCTATGTATCATATGTAATCTAGATGACGAAACTAGAGATCACCTCTTCTTTGAATGTGTCTTCTCTAGAGAAGTTTGGGCAAAATTTTCTACTCTATGTGCCCCTAGTTTAATCTATAGCAGACTCACAGATATCCTACAGGAATTACCTAATTTGCATATTTCTATTATATTACTTTCGGTGGCTACATGTTTTCAAGTAATCTGGAATGAGAGGAATAGTAGAAGGTTTAAAGACAAATCTACTTCGCTAATACCTCTTATAGAACTCACTACTACTACCATAAGGGAGCAACTGATCATCAATCAGTTAAACCTACACTGTAGCAGGAGAATGACCCTGGTATGGAGAATATAGCCCTAGCCCTATTAAATCTCTCCTAAGTTCTTGTTACTAAGTTTCACACATGTAGAAATGATATCCAAAAACAATTCTTTACTTTAAACAAGCATATTATTCTTTCACCGTTTCTAAGGAACAAATGAGGTTTGTTCAAATTTGGGCTCACTTGGAATTACTAAGATCTTCTTGATTTTGGGTTGAGCATTGCTTGAAGATCTATGCTATCTATCCAAATCCCTGTCATCAACGGATTAATGTTTAATCAGTGAAGGTTTCAAGAAAAAAGAAAGGAAGCTTTCAAAACTTTTGAATGATGTACCTTTTACGTGGATGAGATCTCCTCTCCGATCTCCCTCTCTGGCTAGCCTTCGAATTCCTTTAAGAAAAATCAAATCTCAATGAGATGAACTCAGATTAACCATGCCCTAAACGATCATAGAGTTCGGTTGTTAAGCTTTGATACCTGTGTGGAGCTTCTTGTATGAAGACCTGAGTGGGAATAGCCAGAACTTTCGATCGAGCAGTCGGAACCATTACCCTTCCTAAATCGAGAAAGGAAGCGAGGATTTCAGAAAAGGCAAGTTAATTTTACCCTTATTGAACGTATTTATCTGAACCAGTCTTTTAAAAGGGTTTCTCTCAAGCAGGAGAGAATCTATCCCAGTTTTGTAACTTCTCTTTTATATTGAATAAATTTTTAATTTTAAAAAAAAAGCAAGAGCTTGTTGGAACTTAGTTGTCTCTTTTTGGGATTCCTAGACTGTATCAACCGAAGTTAGTTACGAGAATTGTGGCAAAAATCCCATGCAAAACCTCCTCGTAATCCCACATTAAACCATCCAATTAATCGACAAACACATGCCAGCTTTCAGACATGTCACCTTGTAATTGGCTCCGTGAACGTGGGAAGCAGTACAAAGATTAGTTAAATTTACGCACTGATCGTCCACTGACACAAGAAACCTCGCTTTTAAGCCAAGAAGATTGAGCTGTCATTTCCGTTTTATTGTATCTATCAAAGTTTGTTCTCCAGTTCCTTGAATTCCACGAAACCGACATGTCTCATTCCGACGACAAACCGCAGGGCGATGCAACGCCGGTGGAGACGGCGCATCCGGCTGGGGATGCACAATCCGGGACGACGGCGTTCGGGGTCGGACATATCATGAAACGGTGGAAGAGAGATGACATGATCAAGAAAGGGTCCGTCGTGCTGCGAGGCGTTGCTTTGTTGTTCTCTCTGCTGGCTTTCCTCATCATGGCTAGTAACAAACATGGTGATTGGAAGAACTTCGACAAGTACGAGGAGTACAGGTAAAATCACGAAAAGGGTTGGATACAAATCCTATGTAGATCATCGTGTGGAAGTGATTATCGATTTTGAGGTTTAGTAATTTTAACTGTTTGGTTTGGTCATGGCCTCATGGGTTGATGACCGTCATCAGGTACTTGCTGGCGATAGCTATATTGTCAACTTTGTACACAGCTGCACAAGTGGCGCTTCAGGCTCGGGAGACATTCACCGGGAAACGGCTGTTTGATCACCGGATCTCCACCGTCGTAGGGTTCATCGGCGATCAGGTTAAATTTGGAGTCTCTTTTACTTTTTTTTCTTGTTTAGTTATTTATTTCAATGATTATTATGAATGATTACTATACCATTCCATGGTTTTGAGTAATGGACATTAAACTGTTAAATTATATCATTGAATTTTTATATATTATCATTATTTTTAAAACTGGACCGCAAGTTAAAACGATAAGACAAAAATTTTAAGATTTAAAAGGTTCAACGAGTATTGGACTATCATAAAATCCGTTAAAGATTAAATGAAATTAAAAATTTTGAAAAAATTTGAAAAAAGTTATCTTTATCTATCAAAATATTTAAAGTTCAATTGAAAAAATAGATTGTTAAATGAAAATTAATCGATTTATTTTAGTTTATAAAAACTGAATAATTTACGAAAACTAACGAATTAATTAATAAACTGATCAGTTTTTAACAACAAATATTTTTATATTAACAACAAATATTATATTTATACCACATTTTTTATATTATTAAGATGGTATTATTAATTTTTCAGGATTTCTCTTTTTAATGTAGAAATAAAGCATTCTTTGATAGATATTATAATTATTTGCTATTTGAAATAATGTGAATAAACAATATTAGTTATTTTTACCAATGATTAAAAAGCTCAATCGTAAAAATCTTGAACCGATTGACTCTTAATTTTTTGGTTTGATTTGCTGTAATAATCTTTATTGTTAAAAACCCAACCAGTTTATTATTTAATTAGTCAATTTTCATTAATTAATTAATTTTTATCATAAAAATAAATCGATTAATTTTCATATAAAATTTCTTTTTTAAATTAGACTTTAAATTCTTGAATGGGTAAAGGCAGTAATTTAAAATTTTTAATTTTATTCAATCTTTATGACAGTCTGATATAGGTCGAATCTTTTAAACCTTAAATCTCTTGATTTACTGGTTTAACTTCCGATCTGATTTTTAAAACATTAATTTTGATAGAAGCCTAAATAAAATGTTAAAAGTTTTTATATTTTAAATTTATACAATAAAATACCTTTTTATAAATATATCCTTTTCTTTAAATGGAAGAATCCACAACCATTATCCTTTAGATGCGTACCAGATAAACTTTCAGATTGACGAAATAGCTTGCAAATCACGCTAACCGAGTGCTTCACACTAAACAAACCCTGTACGACATACTCGATCAAAAGAACATAAATAGGGAGATTCGAACATAGGACCTTTTTGGCCTTATGCCTCCATTTCATCAACTTAACATCTCCTAGAGGGCACATATACATACGTACATATATACAATGTATATATATACATGTGTGTGTTCTTCTTTCGTTAGTCTTAGCCTTAATTATGTATGTTTTTTTTGCTTCAAACCCAACATCCAACATAGTACAATGTATCTCTTGAAAAGTGGAGAAACTTCTTCACATGTTTCAACGACCATGACATTGAATTGAAAAGTTCCAACTTTGGACTGGTAAGAACTTATTTAAATATTTTATAAAATATTAATTAATATTTAAAAAATAATATCAATTTTGAATAAATTCAAATTGTTGTGTTATAATTTGACATTAATTAATTTATATGTGTAATTATTAAAAATAATATAAACATAATTTTATCATGTATGCAACTTGTAACCTGTTTCTTCTTTTTGTCCCTGGAATTGCTTGCAGGTTTTGTCCTACTTTTTGATGTCTTCTGCTTCTGCAGCTGTTCCATTAACAAATAGAATGCGACAAGCAGCAGATAACATTTTTACAGATACTTCAGCAGCAGCCATTGCTATGGCTTTCCTTGCATTCCTGATGCTGGCATTTTCAGCTCTTATTTCAGGATATAAGCTATCAACTCAATCTTACATCTGATTTGGGATTTTCGGGTTTGTCTGTTCAAAGTTGGATCATTTAATCGTCTCCACGAAAAGTAATGCCACAGGAATGTACAAATTCTCAATCTTTCCCAGTTCTTTTTTTATTCTTGCATTGTACTGATACTTGATGAGTGATCACTCATTAGGAAAAGAAGAGATTGTTTTTGAGAAAACAAATTTAAAAAATTAGATAACATCTAATCTGTATACTAGAACTACAAACTACTTGTGTTTCAGAATCCTAACTGCTTCAAGAGTCTGACTTTTTAAGTCAGAATTGATCAAAAAAAAGATTCATTCTTTGGCTCCTCCTTAGCTCCAGAGAATGCACCACCTGAGTATTGTGTTTGATTCATATAAGTGCCGGTTGGTTTTCCAAAACCAGAGAAATCAAAGCTGTCCTGACCCTGCAACATTTTCAGTGTAAATGGAGCTTGAGTTCCTGAAGATGGTAACCTTGTGTTTTGACCAGAATTTGGGTAGCTTATATGGTTAAAATGGTTAGTCGAGACAGAGGGTTTTATAGGCATCGACATGTTGCTGGTGGTCGGTTGAGGCGGTTTATTCGATGCGTAGCCGCTGCCACGAGCCGCCGGAACATCATGGTTGTGCTTCCCTTCATAAGTGGTGATCACTGCTCTCATGTCATGAGACGCCCTCTCTACATGTTTTCTCACCGGACAACCAATAGAAGTACATTTGTAATAGCTCCTGAAAAATTAGTAAAACTGATCAAAAAGCTGATAAACCAGGCAGATCGGAACTATTGTAACGGATTCTGTTGAAAATCACCAAAAGGGTATTTCATAATCACCTTGGATTAGGATTTCCCTTAACCACTTTCTGTCCATACTTCCTCCATCTGTAACCATCATCAAGTATGTCTATATCACTTGTTGTTTGAACCACGATTCTTGGTTCTCTAACCGTTCTGCTACCAGCAGCTAAAATACCTTCATTTTCGTTCTGTGCCTTCCTGCAAAATCATGAAAACATTTCAATCAGGCTCAAATTCGCACAAACATAAGAGGGAACCATTAAAGATCAGATTTTTTTTTTTAATTTACCATCTTTTGGCATCAGGTTCACTCTCATCTTCATCACCTCCTGTGTTACTAATTGGTGAACTTTGGTCGAACTCATCCTCTCCCATTGAAATGGATGAATCCTCCTGGACTGTAGCAGAATCAAATTGGGAAACCAAGTTCTGATCAGTGATCTCTGAGTTGTTGGAGGCAGAAGATTGGAGGGAATGTGATGATGATCTTCTACTAGACTGAGGCTTGGGATGGTTGTGACTTCCTTTATAAACTATTTCAGTGATTTGTCCATCCAAGGATCTCTCAACTTTCTTCTTTGTTGGGCAATTAGAATAGGTACACTTGTAGTAACTACGTGGATTCTCACTTCCTTTCACTTGCTTTTGACCATATTTCCTCCAGTTGTATCCATCATCTGACCTTTGCTCTCTCACATACTGATACGATTGGTTTTGGTGACTTGGCTGAGATTGTATGTTTGTCTCAGAATCGGCCCTTGCTGATGAGAAGCTCTGAATTTGTTCAAATTCAGATTTCACTACTGTCTTTTCAGGCGAGTGGTCAGTTTGCTTGGTGGGATTGGTAAAGTTCCAAGTTTCATGATGGCTTCTCATTGGTTCCTCCTGTTACAGAGGAAGACAAATTTGGTTATCAGACCCAGCAGCCATTTTTGAATATTTAAATTAAAGAACCTTGTCTAGGTCTAACAAGACAAAACAGGAAAGGAACAAACATTTGTTTTTGACCCCAAGAAGACATAAATCTATCTGAAGATTTCTCGATTACACCAAGATTAAGAGTCAACATTTAGCAGAAACAACATATATAGATATATCATCAAGTGATAGGACATGTACCACTGAAACGATTGCTGAAGAAGACGGATATGGGGCCGATGATAGTGAAGAATTTGTGAAGGTTCTTCCATGGGGTTGGAAAGAGAAATCAGAGTAAATTTTCTCTTCTTGAACCATTCCTCGCTGATTGTCATTAGAGCTATTATTCCACTTCACGTTTTGACCAGCAAAAGCTCCAGTAGTAGGAGATGGAAGAACCTGAAAGAACATAACAAGCAAACCAATTGAGAACAAAACATAAAATTCTGTTGAATACTTAAAACTTGTTGAACTTACACTAGATGTAGAGAAAAGCACAGGTGAGTCCAAGAGCTCCGCTGGTGTTGGGGTTAAACCAGTTGGACTAGCTAAATAATAAGAAGGAGAAACAGGTGGAGGAGAGAGTGGCAGTGAAGCAGGAGGGAATGACCTAAATTTAGAGGCTTCAAAACCGACTGAATCATGAGATTGGTGATCGAAAACTCCCCAGTTAAAGCTATTCATATCTTTGGTACTATCATTACCTGAAAGAAGACTACTGAAAGAAGAAGTCATCGGTTGGTTCAAGAAATACAAGTTGGTTTGGGAATTTATAGAAGAATTTAAGCTACCAGAGGCTGAGGAAGCCATGAAGAAAGAAGAAGATATAGAGAGAGGTTAAGAGGGTGTCTGTTGGTTTGTTTAAGACTTGAAAGAGAAGATAAAGGGTAGATGTGAGTGAGGTTTTCCCTTAAATGGCCTATGTCTCTCCCTCCCTCCATGATTCTTCCGAGAAGCTAACCAGGTAAAAGTTTGACCGTGGAAATTTTGTTCTGGGTCAAAGCTTGTGGCTTTGACTGGACTTTGAAAATGGCGGCTTAAAAGCCATAGCTCTGTTCTTATAGTTTGTAGTAGTCTGGAGGCCCCATGGCTAGCCACTTGTCACCATCTCTAGAGCTTTGGTTCTTTTAGTACCAACAGAATGTATAATTTCTTCTTTTTTTATTAGTTGAAAGTATACTTAAATTCATTTTTTTCAAAACCAAATTGAAAATCAAATCCGTAAGATAAAAATTTAAAAATAAAAAACTAATAATTTGGAAATATAATTAAAAATTATCTTTAATTATAAAAAAATTTAAAGTTTAATTAAAAAAGAGACTATTAAACAAAAAATAGTTAATTTATTTTGACTTATAAAAATTAATTAATTTACTAAATCGATTAATTAATTAATGAAATGAATGGTTTTAACACTAACGATTATTAAAAGTAATTAAAAATTAAACCAAAAAATTAACTAGTTAAAAATTTTTATGATTCAACCAGTTGAATCGGTTAAATTTAAAAGGGTTATAATAATCCATTTAATGACTTACTTTAACGAATGACAATAAGTCAAGATACGATGTATTAGAAACAGATTCGACTTAGTCAAATTTTATTGATAATGGTTTAAATTCTAATTTTCGAGTTCGCTCGAGTTATACTAAAATGTTATCAATTTGATACGAGTCGATACTTTTAAACTTTCGAAACTTACCTTAAAAATTGGATTTTGAGTTGCAAACTCTACTAGTGAAGCTTTGCTCAATAGCCACTAATCACTATGTTGTGTGGAATTACAGAACAAAGTAACTCTGTAAAACCTTCATATTTACTGTGTTGACTGGTTCAGACATTTGACCATGTTTTAACCAATTGGATTGGTTTCCTAGGACCTTGGTTGGTCACGTTCATACCGTAACTAGGAAGAAAAGAAGTACTTACGGGGACCCAGTTGGCAGTTGTGTACGTTCTCCCTCGTTGCAATTTGCGAGTTGTGATTGCTACGTATGCAACCTTAGACTTGGTCTCTTCTTACATGGCAACCAAACCTAAGCTTGTTTCTTAGAATGTGTGGTCGGAACTCGATTTGAAACTCAGATGGACTTATACTGTGCAACTCAAATGGACCATCCAAAACTATGTTGTTTTAGGTAGTCACTCGGATTAGCCCCTCAAACTCGAGGTTGGTCCGAGATTTAGTTAAATTGTTTTGCCCGAAATCAAATATCATTTATGCTTGGATGCGTACTGAATAAATTTTTAGATTGACACAATAGTCTGTAAATTACGTCAATCGGGTACTCCGTACTAAAGAAGCCTTGTACGACAGACTCGATCAAAAAAGCGTAGGTAAGGGAATCAAACACAAAATCTTTTGACCCCACGCCCCTCCATTCCACCAACTCGACCAACTCTTAGTGGGCCTGTTTTATAAACTTATTGGTTTTTATAAACTAAAATAAATAATTAATTTTCATTTAATATTTTTTAATTAAACTTACAAATTTTCAACGAGAAAAGACAATCTTTTTCAAAACCTTCAACTTTATTCATTCTTTAATCAATTTTATGACAGTCTAATACCGATTGAATCTTTTAAACCTTTATCTTTCCGTCTTACTTGTTAATTTTTGGTTCAATTTTTAAAACACTGCCTAATAGTAACTTTCTATAAAGATAATTATTGAATTATTAAATAATTTGATTTAACTAACTTTTGCTTTTCACTCCGATCACAACCTCTCCACTGACAACCTCTCTACTAGTTAGAAGTAAAATTGTGTACTACTAAATTTCTCCTGACTAGGCAATAGCGAAACTTTCATTGAGATATTTTTGTTGTTGTTGTAGTATTTGTTTTATTATTTTATAAATACTTTTTTATAAAATAATTAAAACTATGAGAGAAATTCAGGTCCATGAGAAGTTGAGAACACCCTCTTATTCATTGCTTTTGCTTTAACATGAATGAATGAGAATGAGTACATTTTCCAGAGGATGTGTGCTGTTGCATACATGACACTTAGTAACATGAGACGCCTTTTTAAGTCAGGAGATCCTAAACTCCAGAAGTTTAAGAATAACAGAAATATTATTTCTGCCCTTTTCTGAAAAATCCGTAATTGCTCGAATCGATGATTTTCGAAACGGATACGAAAGCCTCTTCACATAAACCTGCAATTCTCTGGTGCAGTGGAAAGCAACTTCTTTGGAAGATCTAAAACTTCAACTGCTGATAAGTGAAGAATACTCTGAAGTTCCTCACTGAACCACATCCTCTAACTGTAGTTTCCAGCATTTTGGATCTAATTCAGCCTGGCAACAACCAAAAGGGACAAAATCAGAATCTTGACAAGTCACTATACTATCTGCAATTTGTGCTCTAGTTGACTCCATGATAACTCACTTGCTCGGATTAGCTGGAAGTTTTCTACTACTTTAAGAAGTTGATATTGTAATTAAACACTATCATAGTTGCTTTTAATTGAGAAATCGTTCTTGTGGAACGAGCACCAAACATTAAGAATCTTTAGTTTGAATGCCACCGATCCAATTTTTACTAAAAAATAGAGAGACAGAAAGATGTTCAACATTGGATAAAAATATTTACCTGGAATTCTTTATCTCTCCATTCAAATGCACAACCACGAACTTCCAAGTTTTGAAAAAGTGGATGGGAGAGCAGTGATTTAAAAGTTGCATGAAGCTTCACTTTTCTTAGTCCTCCACAGGCAGACAAAGCAGCCACCAACCCATTTAACGTCAATCCCTTCAAGTGCAAGACAGTCAAGTTTTGCAGGCAACTAAAGCTCGCAAGGGACAAGAGCCCCACATCTGTAATTGAGGTATATGACAGGTTAATCTGCAAAAAGGGATTGAAAGCATTAGGGTGATACAAAGTTAAAACAAGCACTTATTCTTGAAGTCTCACGCTGCACCAGACAAAAGACTACCTGTCTTAGGTTTTGAGAAAAATGCGCAAGCGGAAGCATCACGGTATCATCAATGTTGTGACACTTCTTTATGTCGAGTTTAGTGAGCCGCTTACACCCCACAGCAATTGCTGCTAGACCCAATGATGTGACAAGGAGACATCCTCGACTTTCAAAGGTATGTAACCTTTGGCACTTTGACAATGGTATCAATGAGCTATCTGTAACGTCTGTACAATAGGAGATATTTATACTCTCAAGGTCAAGGCAACCGCAAGCAATCGCTAAAATGCCTAAGTCGCTTATTCCGGCAGACCTGACAAAGTAACCATCAAAAGTACAACAAAAAATTATTGATCGTTCACATCTTCGTTTATGCAGACAAAATAAAGGACTTAGAAAGCAAAGATATCTTCCCAAGAAAAACAGGAAGAAAGAAGGAAATGTCAAGGATCATAATAATCCACATTTGCATACCTGTATAAATCGAGCTCTTTAAGTTTCGAGCAGTGCATGCCAATGAGAGCAAGTCCGTCATCACTTATATTTAGGCATATCCCTAACTTTAAACTAGACAAGTTGGAACAATTTGAAATGGATTTTAGACCTGCAAACAAAATGCAAATAAGTGCCCTGCAATGATACAGTATTTTGCATTCAGAAAGGAGTAAGGGTGAAAAAGAAACCTTCATCATCTATTTCATTATCTGTTACATCCAGCTCCTCAAGAAAAAGGCACCGGTGTCCAATCAGAACAAACGCTTCCCTAGGAACCAGGGTACATGACTCCATTCTGAGAGAAGTGAGATTGGAGCATGAACTTGTAATGTAGGCTATAGAAACATCAGTTATCTTGCGACAACATGTAATATCGAGCTTCTTTAGTTCAGTATGTTTGGTTACAACGTGCGATAGACCTTCATCTGTCACTCCCATGCATTTACTTAAGCTCAGCTCCTTCAGTGATATGCACCAGTTTCCAATAGCCTTCAAGGCAGGACACCTTACTGTGCAACCATCAAGTTTGAGAGATTGCAACATCGAAAGGCTTTTCAAGCGATTAGCCAGATCTAGCGTAAACTGAACCAACATCACCAACCCACTAAATGTCAGAATGTAAATAACTTTGATGTTAGAAAGATTACAAGTCGAAGAAACTTACGGGAGAGCCATAAGCCATGTTGAGTTGTTGTAAACCTTCAGTGCTGCTTATTAAGGATGACAAACCATCATGACCGAGATTAATCTTGCAAATTGACAAATCGAGTGCCTGTTGACAGAAGAAATTAAAGAGTCATGAAAAAAGTACATCAGCAAAACACGTTGTCGACTTTCAGTCAAGCAAACATAAAATTTTACATACAACATACATCTGCAGATGCTTACGCAATACAACCACGAAAGTTTAACTATTCTAGCTTAAGAGGAAACATGCTATTGGGTACTTAAAACTATATATTTTTCAACTAAACAAATGTTTCCATACTGCTAATGCCAGTTCATGTCGCTAAAAAAGAAGTTCAGGATCAAGACAGAAAGCTACAAAAGAACATAAATTAATTGCTTGCTCGATATACCTTGAGTGACTTGCAAACGTGATGGACGGCTGCAAGACTATCGTGATTTAATCGGAAACAGCCTTCCAGAATCAAATCCTCAAGGTACTGTAGCTTCAAGATTGATGGTAAACATTTGCTTGTGATCTGCATAACAGCAGTAACCTTCAGTAAGTTAACCTAACAGCAAATTTTCAATATGAAAAGATTCCAAAATCACAGTTAGTACCAAATATGTTAGGAATTGAAAAACAGTTCCATAACATTTTCAACAAATTCTAACCAAAAGGCACCATTAAAAGGCTTTCAAGATGAACATTAAAAGGGAAAACCAAAACTGACAAAAGACTGGAACTTGATTCATACCCATGATTAAACACAAGTGGGATTGATCCAATTCAAGAAGTAACGATATAAAAGAGAAATTTTTACCGGCAAGTAAGAGAGATCCAAACTTCGTATCTCCTTGCACTTGACAGCAATCAATCCAACACCTAAATCAGTGACACCTAAACACCATTTCAAGCTAATCAACCTCAACCTTCTACACCCAACAGCAATGCACCCAACACCCATATCGGTAATCACCTTACACCTTCCCAGCCACAACCTCTCCAGATTCTTCGCCTCCGCCACCGCCGCCGCCGCGGCATCCCTCAGCTCCGTCGCATTCGACAGGTCAATACCCACCAAATTCTTGCAATTCAAAGTCAAACTCATCAACCCATTACACGAAAAGAACCTGGACCTCGAAAGATCAATGGACCTTAACGAGTCCTTGCAAGCGTCGGAGATGACGGTCAACAAGCTGTCGTCCACACGAGGACACAGAGACAGATCGATATGGGACACATCTGGATATCTGTTGAGAGCTCTTTGAAGGTGTTTCTGGCGAAGAGGTGTGAGAACTTTGCGGTGCTTCGACTCCATACTATAAAATGACTTGCAAACCAAAGAAAAAGACTTTCTGTCAATTGGGTCCGGATCAATGAAGTCTAAGATACTGAAAACGATCTCTTCAGACAAGAGATCGAAGAAGCTGTTGCTGTTTTCCTCTGCTTCCATTAGCTTCTGTCTCTTCATGTCTTGGAGAGACCTACGAAACAGCAACCTTCTCGACGGTTCTGGGAGGAGGGGTTGAAGATGAGCAGTGACAGTATCTTTATACGGATTGAATGAGACTTTTGAGGTCTTAGAAAACACAACTCTCGTATTAACCGTTAACTGAAAATGGGTGTTGGTCGGAGTTGGGTCGTTGCCTACTTGGGGAGGTAGTGAAGGAGGTTAGGACCTTCGTATTACGGAATTACCCCTCTTTGAATAAAACTCAAGCCTTTTTTTAATTTATCTTTTTGTGTTCGTACGGACAATATTACCCTTATTTTCCAAAATCTTAATATCTCAAACATAAATTATATTAATATGGTCAATGATATTTTATTGTATATAAAATTACCATAACAACAAGTAAAAATTATACTGAAATAAAGGATTTGGAAAGGTTCAATAGCATGCAGTCTTACTATAATAATATTAATAATAATTAGTAAAAAAATTATTTCCAAATGACTCATGTAAAAAAATGTATATAAAAGTACAAATTTGATATTTTAATATATAAATAAAAGTTAATATTTTTAAGTTGAGATTACTGATGAAATAAATATATAATTTAAATATATTATATATTTAAAAAGTTTATTATATTAGACAAAATATATCAATTAGATCTTTAAGATATTTATGAAAATAAGAAAAGTATTAAATATAAATTGATTCTTAAAAATAATATTTATTTATAAAACTTATTTATTTAAATTTGAAATATTTAAACTTTTATTTATTGTATAAATAAAATTTTGTTTTTTATTGTACAAAAATCCTTATATCGTTTTGTTTATAAAAATTATCATGTGTACATGTGTTAATATTAATTATAAATTTATGAATGCTGAAAATTTTTTAAAAAATAGGACTATATATTTGTATTTACAAAGAGAAATAAGATAGGGGCTTTTTGGGTAATTCTCAAAAGAAGAATAAGTTCCGTACGGGAGAGGACAAGGAAGGACAAGAGTAGAACAGAAGCGTTGACGAGGGCAGTATGGTCATTAAACAAAGGGGGGAAGAAGTCGCTTTCTAGTAAGCAAAACCAGACCCATCTCATTCGGTGAAGAAGTATGTGGGGAAGGACAGATTCCGCCTTCCCGTACGTACAAACTTGGAGCACTTCCCCTCGTACCCCTCCCATTTAATTTATAATATAAGTATAAATACTAAATAAATTATTTATGAATAAATATTAAATTAATATATTAATCACCACACCCGAAAAAGTTAATAGTATGAAGTCTTATTCGACACAAGATCTTCTGTTCTTAATTTTTGTGTGCCCTCTGTTCAATTGCCATCCCAGTCGTTCAATTTTTGTGGAATCTGATCCGAGAACAGAATAATGAGAACAGGTGATTTGGTCCGAGAGATTGTTTTCAAATAATCCACATGAGTTAATTAACAGTACATATTAATAAAGATTAACAAAAGAATATATGTAATTAAGATGGTTTTAAAATATTAAATTAAATTACAATAATAAGATTAATATATTTTTCTGTTTTTTAATTAAAATTAATAATGTGTAAGTAGAAATTCAATATAGAGCTAAGTCAAAAACAGAGGGTGAGGCCGTACTTATAGAATGGCGTAGTACCAACCTTACTCAGATAAGCACAACAAGAAGGATAAGGGAGGAGGTGTTCTTGGATTTTAGTGAGGGAGGTTATGACTTTGAGCGAGTTGCTTAAAATAATATCCATAATAATTGAATTTTTTTAAAATCATCGTGACATATTTAGTTCGAAATTTCGCAATAAAGTAGAGTTTAGAAAAGTTTAATAGTATGCAGTCTTACTCTTATATAGTAAAAAAGTTTTTTTTAGTAAATCCACATATAGATGACACAACAAAAAAATGATGCAGGTTAAAGAGTAAAAGTAAAAAAAGTTAAACCGACAAGCTGAATAATTATGTAAATAAAATTACAATAAATATATAAGTAAATAAAAATAAAATAAAATATATTTTAAAACTAAAATATAACGAAACATATCATTTCTTTTTCTATAGAAAAGTATCAATATTTAGATGAAAAGAAAGTAATAAAGTATTAAAGAATGTTAGAAAAATACCAATATTCAAATGATAAGAGAATAATAAAACATCAAAAAAAATCGATTTTAACTTAATAGGTAGATAATACTAATAAAATAATAAGATAATACTAAGAAAAATAAAATAGATATAAAAAATAATAATAATTAAAAAATAAAGAAAAAAAAGGTGGAAAGTAAAGATTACCTTTACCTTTAAAAGAGGTCAGGTATGGAAGAATGTCCATTTTGAGTTGTGTCATTCCTCGACGGGTGGGGGGTGGGGGCAAGTTTGAGATTTGGAATAAAGGATAGTGTTAGTACAGTGAGTTTGGTAGTACCGTAAAAAGGACTTTCTCGTGCAGGTAGGTACTGACCATTTGTCCTTTTGAGTTGGGCATCGTCTCTATCGTCCACGCACTTTGAGACTCGTGGCTGCGACTGTTTGCTTCCCGAGAATCCGAAAGGACAAAAAGAAAGAAAGAAAGTAGAAGGGTTCACGTTTTCTTAGTGTCGTTACGTCACTTACCTAGTGGAGGGCGATTCTGGTCAGGTTTTACTTGCGCCAGATTCTCTGGTGTAGTTAGTGCAGCGAGTCCGTGAAGTTCCATTGCTTCGTGCTTTGTATAATAATAAAGTCATTAAGGGTGTATTTCCCGATTGAGTGGGTAGTGAATTATTAGATACGCAACGGTAAGTGTTTGGCAAACAGTTTGACTAAAAATTAACTTTTTGCTCATTTTAAAAAATTATTGAGTTGGTTGGAGTTCTTCCGACTTAAGTGAGATTACGGGTTCAAATCGTCCTTATATATGCACAGGGGCGAATCTAGAATTTTTTTTGAGTGCAGGCAAAATTTTATTTTTAATGCGGGCAAAATTTTAATGGAATCAATTTTTTTATGGGGCAAAACTTAAAATAATAATTTTTTTACATGAAATTTTTTCGGGGTAGTGGGGAATTTTTTTGGGGGCAGTCATTGTAAATCTGCCCTTGTATATGCAGTTGTTTAAAACTTGGGATTAGAGTTTTACCTCTCGTAAGAAACCTACACGGCTCGAGTGGGGATTAGTCAAGGTGTGGATGGCTTAAAGGTGTCTTCCCATGATTGGGACCCTCCTAAAACATCTCGTGGGAAACTAAACAAAAATTATTGATGTGTTTGGTGAATGACGTATTAGTTAGTTTATTTAACTCCAACAAAATTTTTGAAAGTTTTATAAGAGGAACTTTTGAGGTTAGCTGTTTGCTTAACGATAGTATTACCTTCTACTTTACTCTTTACTTTTGCTCTGTGTATTTTCAAAGTTGACTTTTTTTTATCATATTGAAGTTTGAAAGAATATAATAAAGAGATTAATTAAACTTTTTAATCTTTATTTAATTTTATAATATTTGTTTATATTTAAAAATATCATAATTTTAAGTTTTTGAACATAAAGAGTCACATCAAATTAATATTTTTAGTATATAACTACTATATATCTTATATGTGTCATGCTATAATTATAGATATTTTAATTTATTAAATAATAAAATCCATACATATTATATGAAAAATACTAA
>JAOQMR010000005.1:974089-1005979 GCA_027563865.1 Erythroxylum pelleterianum
GAAATGATCTCAACTTCTTCCATTAAAGCTTGCAATACACCAACTAGTGATGGTAGAAGTGCTTAGTGCTGACTCTTTCTAATCGCCAACTAATGCTTAAAGTAATAATAATAACAATAACGTACGGAAAGTATACTGACCATGTACTAACTTAACATCATCATGCCATCTTTTACTGGTCAAGAATACCGGAACCCCACACCCGCACCCGCACCCGCACCCGCACCCTGTTTTTTCTAGTCAACCGTGTTTATTATGATCCTAGTTGACCTGAAAAGCCATAATGTGACTCCAAATAAATAGGGATGGTATTTGGTGTCGGGCCTAACTCATCCTGACTTGGGCTGAGGCTAACAGGCTTAAGAGTGATTTTTGGTCACCGATTGGGCTTGGGCTATTTAGGTCTGTCCCGACCCGAAACTTGACATTATGCTGAAAGCAATGTTATTTTTCTTTTTTATTGATTTTAAGAAAATAAAAAATCAGATCAGGTTGAGTCAACTCATGCTCAGGCTTAAGCTTAAGCCCGACTACCTCAAGATGGACCCGGGCCTAGGCATAAGCTGTCGAAATGGTAATGGGTCAGGCTGAGTTATAAAACTAGTGAGTGGAAGATGAGATGAATAAAAGAAAAGGAAAAGGAAAAAATTATTGATATTTTGTTGGATTAAATTCTTTGATTTTTTATATTATTTGATAAATTATTATTTTACTGTCCTCTAATTAAGCTTGGCAATTGGGTCAAGGTTTGATTCAACGCTGGTTGACCGAGCCTCTAGGCCTAATTTTCAGGGCCGATTAGGCCTAGGCAAGACTTGGGCCAAGGTTGCCCAAGCCAAGCCAAAGTTGAGGCCAAGGAGCAATGTAAAAGTGTTATTTTGGCAAAAATAATGTCATTTTTTGAATTATATATATATATAATAGGATATGATGTTTTTTTTAATGCATAACAATATTATAAATTACTTGTTAAATAAAGCTAGGTACTACTAAACTTCTCTAAGCCCCATGACTCCACGCAATTTACTAGACTTCTCTAAACTTCACGTCTCAACGAGATTTTTACCCTATGGTATTGTATATACTTGTTGGATCATATTATAAGTTTAAACTACCATAAATACACCAACTCAATTAAAAACCTTAATACAAACTTTGTTTGAAAATAAAGGTACACTAAAACCTACAATGACCTAAATCAGACTTAACTCTTAATAGTTAGTTAATCAAATAATTTATTTAAAACACATACTATCACTTATATCCAATTTTCTATAACTAACTACAAATTTCACCTTTGTAAAGATAATTGCATAATCGAATATGATTATATTGGTAATTCAAAGTTTTAAAAATCCGATCAATAGTTAAACTAATAAGACCAATTAATTAATAAAATAATCAAATTTTAAGAACAAGAGTTACTAAAACAAATTGATTAAAAAAGTCAAAAATTGACCCGACAAGTTGGTTAGTTTAAAATTTTTTCTGTTTTTTAATCATTAGTAAAACCTGCAAGGATACACTTAGGATTGAGTTGGAATGAAGTTGTTGAACAAAAAATAATAATAAAAAAGACAACTCATGGAATAATTTCTAACAGTATGAGCTTTGGGAGACTCATTGTTCAAACTACAACTCATCAATACGATGAAAACTAAAATGACCCATGAAATAAATGAAAACTTCCCATGAAGTTGGATTAGCAAGTTACTTATATAATTGACACTGTGAAGGAAAGAACAAAAACCAGATAAGAGGGGGGCTTGAAGAGAACAAGAAAAGGAAAGAAACGAAAAAGATTGTTACAAGGACATAAAAGCTGGCCGAGGACATGAACAGCACCTTCCCTGCAAAACAAGAATAGTGTAAGATTGCTTCTGCACATGAAAAGGAAGAATTCTAATGAAATTTGAGGATTGCTTTTCAGTCATTCATTGCCGTAGAGCATGCAGATATACGAGACGTCGGAAAATCATTCTAAATTTTGACAGAAAATGTGGGAGGACCACCTTCTTATCTCACAAGAATCTATACATATCAAAACAGCTGAACACAATACATGAAAAGAGTAGTAGTTGAATAGTAGAAGACTGTATGTTGGAGATGATGTAAAAGATGAAACTAGAAAAGATAACAAGTCCTAATGAAACAGAAAAGAACAGTTCAATCTCAATACTTGAGAAAGCCAATGGTTCAATGACCCTCATATTTATAAACCGCGAAAATACTATCATAACGAAAATCCATGAATCAATTTCAGATCATGCTAGTCCAGTTGCCCAACATACTTCAAGTCTTCAAATTTAGAAAGTTGAAATGGTATCATTCCATGAACTATGCTTGTCTTATCAAGTGATTGTCTTATAAGTCAAAGTCCTATGAACAAAACAGGGAAACCTTCATACTGATATCTAGCAAAGCACATACACCTATGGGATATTTGGATGACATGCCAGAATTATTTCCAGATATTACACCAAGCTCAGTAACATATAAAACTAGTTAGAGTTTGCACCTATAGACATCAACTGCATGCTCATGTGTTCAGATAGGCACACATTAATAATCAAATAAAGTTCCCTCAACAGCAATAGAATCAGACCCAAATATCCTCAACATCTTGAAAATTGATTAAACTGAGGTATAAACCACAGTTTCTGAATCCAACAAATGCAAATTAAGCTCACAAGACAATATAGATGTAAACTCACAATTCAATTTGTTTAGGACAGGGAATCCAATTTAAGTGGTCATTGAGAATCACCCTTCAATTCATCTGAGTCTGAATCACTTGCATTGTAACCTAGAAAGAATTGCCCAACCAAGCTTACAATACCAAGAATCATAGGAATGTAGACAAAAGAAGCGATGATGGTGATAAGGCATATCAAGCCTACCTGGATGCTTATCACTAACTTTCCAAACCGAAGATCGAGTCCTTGATGCCCTTGTAATCCATAATCTTCCCTGCAACCTCAACATGTTACACCAGAAACAATCATAACAAAATCAAAAACGAAGAGGAGGAAGAATGTTAAGCAAGTGAAAAGCCCTCATACAAGGAACAACGCAAGTATAGTAGAGTCAAACACTAATGCTATTTGTTCTTTTTCTTTCTAGAGTTTGACTCTTCAATGCAAACTCAAACCCTAATTCCTCAACATCCCCAGATCATCAAATTGTGCAAAGAAAGTTCTAAAGACAAGGGAAAGAAAAAAAGAAGAACAGCAGCAGCAAAAGGCGAAACCTTTTGGGCGTCTCTGGCAATACCATAGCCGCTATAGTACATTTGACCCACCAAGACCTGCATGTTGATGTCTCCCGCTTTAGCTTCTTTAAGCGTATCTTTAAACCACCTTTTAACACAGTCCGACACAACCTCCGACAAAGGAACGCGGATGTTATGCTTGTTGCTATTGTTATTGATGTTGTCGATATCTGAGCTGCTCTCCATCTTCTTCTTTGACTTCCCCGGTCCTAAACACTGATTTTGTGATCTGGGTTTTGGTTGTTGAGGAGATTTCAGATGCTCTGCGAGATTTAGGAGCTTCCCTGTAGCGTCAAGCGATTTTCCCATAAAAAATGAACACACAAACACACAAAAGAATTGATTTTTATAGTTGTAATCAACGAAAAATTCTACTCTTATGTTCCTAAAAACGTACCTCTTATACCTTTCACTTTCTCTCCCTTCCCTAATTTATGAAGAACTTTCGTTTGTGGCTCGAGGATTTAGGAGTCTGAGAATTAAGGAGGGTTTACAGTTTAGATGGAACCGAAGCTTTACAAAGCAGCTCTTTTACAGGAAGCAACCGAAGGGAAAATCAAACATGGAAGTGCCCTACGATATCGTTTTTTTTTTTGGGGGTTATATTTTTAAAAATTATAAAAATATAATATATATATATATATATATTTATCAAGTATTTTAAAAAATTATATTAAATTAGGTAAAGATTAGGTTGAATTTGAAAGTGAATGAATTTTATTAAAGTGAATTGAAATGTATTTTAATAAAAATACTTTTTAATATTTACTTTTTTATAATTAGATCTCTGAGATTAAGGGGGGTTGGTTCGTACGGAAGAATGATAATAAAAATGAGAATGGATATTTTCTTAAGTTAGTAGTCTAATTGGCAATATAAGTCCTCTTAAGTATCTATTAATTAAAGAGATTATAAATTTTTTGTAGTGTTAGGAATTACAATTTAATTAAAATTATTAAAGAGATCAAATAATTGGTAGTTAAAACATATTAAAAATTGCAAATAATAATTAATTTTTTGACTAATAATTAAATAAAATTAGTTTTAATTTTGAGTCATTATTTTATTAAATGATTTATTTAGAATAAGTAATTAGAGTCCTCGCTTAATACTTACCGTACAAGAAGTACCATGAGTAGTAAGTTTTTGGCTAGACTTCAGGTCAGATGTAGTTAGGGGAAGATTCCCGCGATGGACGCCTAAAATCGTAGGATTGTCGCATTCTTAGGGTCGCCTAGTAAAGACTCCTAATGCGAATAACGACAAAAGAGTAGGTCTTTACAAGGTGTAAGGTAATAGCAAATTTGATCAACTATCAGGTATCTCCTTACTATCTTGTATTGTAATTCTATTTACTTAAAAATTTTTCGTGTTTTTTTTCCTTCCTGCATCACGATTTTTCTGTCACATTTGCATGTGGGTCTACAGGAAATAACCTCTCTACTATATAAGGGTAAGGTTGCATACTATCAAACTTTCTCGAACTTCGCTTCATTGTGAAACTTTGGACTGAATATAACGATGACGACGAGGAAGTAATTTTACAAATTAAAAGTTTATCTAACGAGTAAACAAACTATTTTATTGACTAAAAGCGTATTTTGAACCTCTAAAGTTACAATTCCCAACGTTTCAAAATATTCAAATTGAAACTCGAACATTTTGGTTCAAATTAATGGGATTATAAAAATCAGCTGACCCAGTTGCTAGGAAAGTGGATTTGTGGCTGTCATTTTGGGATCTTCCCAAATTGGGGTATCACTAAAAACAAAACCTTTTCAATCTGATTGGCTACAACCAATCCAAGAAGTGGATGGATTGACCTCTTCACCATGATCTTTTTAGCTAGTTTAATAGGGAAGAAGTTGTTGGCGGTGCTTAATCTGCTATCAACAATAGAGGATAGGAGATATGCATAACAAAGCAATCCTTTCTTATCGGCATAGCATATCCTTTAGATAAGTACAGGGAACTTTCTTCCTATGTTCTGACAACCTCCAGAATTCCGCCAACCACGCTGTATAATCTTTTATACAAATAAAACAATGATCTTTAAAATGGAGCCATCTCCGTGTGTCGGACACGTGTCTATGTCAAACACATGTCTGACATGGACACCCACAAAGAGTGCATGTACAAATAAAGCAATGATCTCGAAACTTGGTGTTGGGATTGGCAATAGGCCAGGAAACACCTCAACTCCATAAGGCCTGAACTCGAGCATGTGAAGAAATTTGAGGTTTAAAAGGCGGATCCAAATCTAAATTTGACCAAGTTTCGGATAGTCTAAACAGGATGTCCGACTCAAGTCTTGAATATTCTTTTTTGTGTCTCAGCTCAAACTAAGTTAAACTAACCTCTATCTGTTGAGTATGGGCTGAGTGAGACTAGACCTAGGTTTTTCTTTGCAAAGTTTACTTGGGGGTTGATAGTCTTTGTTCCACGAGCCTTCATTACATCCATAGCCAGTAACTTCTATGAGCTCCTCACGAGGTATTAGATCGACCCTTGCATTACTTGATCATAAGCAGTTGCACCGTCTGAAGCAATTTTCTCATACTCCACTATTGCAATGCAATGTTTATTCTCAACTTACCAGTAATCTTTAGAAGAACATTGACCCTCTGTAAAACAATGAAACCTGTAGGTATCTGTCACAATTATCCCCCTGCCTGTAGTTCTGGAAATAATCTTTATAAATTCATGACAATCACCACAAATGCGAAGGTTTTTTACAACTCTAATCACATCCTTAGGAGCTGTACTTACTAATCCGAAAGCAACGGCCAGTTTCTCACTGTGATAACAAAGGAAATGCTCCTTCTACTCCTCCTCTATGTCAAAAAGCACATAGTCAGTTGTAGGGACATAACCTGATGATTTCAAGTCCCTACTCAGTTCATCAATTTTTTCATATATCTTCTCCGAAGAGGGGTGGCAATTGTCACCGACAAGGAACATGTGAACAATTCCTCGCACTTCAATCCAACTACATCCATGTACTTTCTGGATTCCTTTCTCCTTCATAATCAACCTAATGGTTGAGGCATCATCCCACTTCTTGCCTGAGGAATATATATTCGACAAGAGGACGTAATTTCCTGAGTTCCATGGTTCCAATGCAATTAGTTCTTTCAGTACATATTCTGCGAACTTCATGTCACGATGTAATCTACATCCACTTAGCAAAGCTCCCCAAACAATAACATTGGCCTTAAATGGCATACTTTTGATCAACTGATGAGCTTCGTCCAACAAACCGGCACGACCAAGAAGGTCTACCATACATCCATAATGCTCAATTGTTGGGGTCAATGCGAAGACACGACTCATGCTATCGAAAAATTGACGACCATCTCCAAGCAAACCAGCATGACCGCATGCAGAAAGTAACCCAACAAAAGTGTTATCATCAGGTTGAATTCCAAGTTTCCCCATTTGGCCAAAAACTCCCAACACAGTTTTCACATGTCCATTCATGGCTAGACCCGATATAGCAGCATTCCACACTACTCTGTCCCTATTCTGAATCCCTTTAAAAACTTCCCAAGCTCTAGTCATGCTACCACATTTTGCATACATGTCAATCAATGCCGTAGCCAAAACATGATTAGCCAAGAACACATTTTTATCCGTCAAATTGGTAACCCATTCCCCATATTCTAGTGCCCCTAAACTAGCACAAGCACAAAGAGCTCCAACCATTGCATAACAATCAGGTCTCAAGTTCTCATTCAACATCATGCGAAAGAGCTCCAGTGCTTCGTTAGGCATTCCATTGGAAGCGTATCCTTGAATCATTGCACTCCAACAAACAATATCCTTCTCTCGCATCCCGTCAAATACACCACGAGCTTTCTCCATAATTCCACACTTGGCATACAAATCCACCAAAGAGGTATTCACGAACACATTCCTACTCATCCCAAACTCTGTTATATACTCGTCTATCAACTCCCCATTTCTCAAATCCCCAACTCGAATGCACGCAGACAAAACCCGGACAAGTGTGAAACTATCAGGCCTCAAACCCATCTCCAATAACCTACGGAACACATCAATAGCCTCTCTGCACTTTCCAACACTTATAAATCCAGTTATTACCTCAGTCCACGCCAAAACACTCTTCTCCGGACATTCATCGAACACTTCAAAGGCATGTTCCATAAGCCCACATTTAGCAAACAAGTTGACTAAACCGACATTAACGAGGACATTGTAACTAAAACCCATTTTAACTACAAGGTTGTGAATCTTCAGGCCCAACTGGAAGTCCAAAAGCTGAGCGCAAGCTCTGAGGACAAATGAGAAAGTGAGGTCATTTGGTAAGAAACCTTTGGTTCTCATAGAGTGGTAAAAGTCTATGGATTGTTGGAAACAACTGTTAGTAACCAAACCACGAATCATTGTATTCCATAGGAAAATGTTAGGATGTTGGATGTGGGCAAAGACAAGACGAGGGTAGCTGGTGTGACCCATGACTAAACTGGAGCGCAGGACCACGTTGAGGATATATGTGTCGTGGTGGAGACCGTGTCGGAGGAGAGCTGCGTGGACATGTTTTACTTGTTTGAGACAGGTGAAGGTGAAGTCTTGAAGGAGTCGTTTCTTAATGTCCAAAGCTTTGTGAAGTGAAGAGAATGTCGTGTTCATGAAAATGCTCATCAACCAACCGTCTTCAGAATTCAGAATTCAGATGGTGCTGAGCAGCAGACACAATGAAGCGTTGGGTTGATAGTACATTTTGTCTTCATTGTGAATTCCCACGTGCTTCCTCTTCATCTCCACGTTCATTCATGTTCTAAACCAGACAAACAAACACCTGCCCACATTTGCTACAAAGGAACGGTTGTCACTCCAATCCTCCCCAGTCCCACTACTCCCAATTGGGTTCTGTCATCATTTCTTCTGCGGAAATAGTCCATGGAAGTGGTCCTACACTGGCAGATTTTGGCTCGAACTGGACTGCTCATTGTGGCTGACAGACGTCGGAGTAGGGAAGGTTTCCAGACTACCACGTGGGAGTGGCGGTGTGCTTATGCCTAACTTTTCTTGGATCGATAAATTAAATTAAATCTGATTAAATTTAAATATGTAAACCTAAAATTAAATTTAATAAAAAATTTGAATTAAATAATTACTTATAATTGAATTTTTTTAAAATTTAAAGAATATTTTAATACATAATTAAATTTTTTATTTAATTAACAATTTTGTTAAAAGCACAAATAATTTTTAAATTAAAGTATATTATTAAATTATTAGATCAAGTAATTAAGTTAACATAAATTTTATTATTAATGTTATTAATATTGGTTTTTATTTTATCTTTTTATTTTTCAAAAATTCGTTCAAAGGATTTTTTAATTTTTCATTTAATTTTATATCTATTGATTTAATAATAAAATTTATTTAAATATATAGTTAATTGTTTATTATTTTTAAAACAATTTAATATGCATTAAATTTAAAGTTTAAGAAAATGATATTTTAATTTTTAAGTATTACAAGGAAATATGATTAAAAGCTCATCATATAATAAATCATCTCATTGTTAACTAAGTTGTTGAACTAACATGGATGGTGAGTGAATCTTGTTATGTCTAAACTCTAAACACTTGGCAATGGATCCGGTCAAGTTGTTACTAGAAATTGGGCTCAAGCCCAACTCAACTCGATTTGAACTTTTTTAAAATTAAAATCAAAATTGGTGTCGTTTTATTATATATGTCGGGTTTCGACCAGGTTGAGCCTGAGCAACCTTAGTCCTAACTTGACTCAATCAATCCAGACTTGATTTATTGTCTTAGGTCAAGCCGAGCTGATATTAGGGCCTGATTCAGCCTAAGGCCCTATTGAGTCCGAACCCAACTCTGTCCAGTTTGAACTTTTTTTAAAATTAAAATGTAAAAATGATGATGTCTTATTTATATTTGTTGGGCATTGACTAGGTTGGGGCTAGGGATGGTAAATGTAGCTCGATGAGCCCGATTTCAGCTTAGGTTGACCGAGTCATGGACCAAGTTTGGGCCTAAGCTGTCTCGATCCGGCCTTATCCGTGGTTATATGAGAAGGTACAAAACAACATTTTTTAAAAATTTTAAAATAAAGTCTGGCAGACATCCCGTGGCCAGTCGAATTGAGGGCAGGCCATGGGTCAGCCTAGTTGAACTTAGGCAACTAGATCCGTTTACCTGAAGTCGGGTTGGGACGGGCCGAGTTGGTATCCGAACCCAATTGCCATATCTAAAACTCTAGTTTCGAATTTGAATGTGTGTTTTTAGATGAGAGGTTCTTAGGTTGTCTCTTATTCTCACCAACTAAAGATTTTTAGGCAACCATTTCTCCAACTTCCCCAATAATTATCCTAAAAGTGGTTGAAGAAAGGGGATTATATAAATGAATATGGTGAGATGGCACTGATGAGATTGATTGAGTTTTAATTTTTCATTTCCTCAATCAATTTTTCATTTCACTCTATCTATTACAATGATTTGTGAATTATTGTTTGCAACAATATAATAATAGAATTACATAATTTATAAATTATTACGTACTTAAAAAATAATTATGAATTTTACAATTAAAATTTAATTTATATATTATTACATATCACATATCATTACTTTAAACTCATGACAATTCATTTTGGTCTAAATTATTATGTAATAAAATAAATGAATTGTAAATATTTTTTTAATCTTCAATCTTTTGATTTTTTAAATTTAAATAATTATAGATATATATGTATAAATATAAAATGATGTAATAAAATTTAAAAATTTTCTTGATACATAAAAAATAAATCTCAAATTTTTAATAAAAATTTAGAACATAAATATTTGAATTAATGCATTTTATTAAATACACATCTTAAATAAATTATCTGAATTACTAATAATTTTAAAATGATTAAAAATTGATATAAATTAACTTATTTGAATACAAAAAGTTAACTTTTTAATATAATCTTAACAATTTTTATTATTAAAAATTGATCGATTTATTAATTAAATAGTTAATTTTTTAAAATTAATCGGTCTTATAAATAAGGATAATCCAGTTAATTTTTCAATTAAAATTTAAAAATAGGTAATAATAGTATTTTTAATATTATTTTAAAATTTATTTTATTTTTATTATATATCAATTTTATGAGAAATTTTTATTTAATTAATTTAATATTTAATCCATAATTAAACTATATATATTTGATATGAGTTAGTTGGGAAGTTTGATAAAAGCTTGAGTCAGTAAAAATGGAAGATAGGTTGTAAGTTTTGTCCGAGAACCATTTTTCTTGAAGGAACATAAACCCTAGTAGAAGAAGCAAAGCACCCGTCAATGGCGTATATAGTAACATAAAATAAATAAACTAAAGCTTTCCTCTTTGTTTCACAGATCTAATAAAGCTCAGATCTTTAATTAAAGTTCACACCTTTCTTAATCTATTTATCTTTGGTTATGGTACAGATCTCAAAAAGCAACTCTTTCTCTCTAGATCTTATCTCTCTAGTTACTCACAAGAGATATGGTGTTGTACTAGCAGCTGGTAGGACTCCACAACTATGAACAACAGAAGCACCATCTCCAATCTCAGACAATCTCTGGTTGTTGGAGTTGGAGGCAGGAACAGTAGTTACCGTCGTTCGACGCCTTCTGCCAGAGATACTGACGAGAATTTGGATCTTTTCTCCAGGAATCGCCGAAGCCTCTCTCTTGCCTCTTCTGATGACTCCTCTGATGGTGCGTACTGCGTAGGCCTTCTTAATCTCTTTCTTTGAGATGTGTAGAGAAAATGACAATGGCGTTTATCCAAGTAATGGCCAAGCTGTTATGGAAGTCGCTTTCTAGCCAATGATTGATCATTTCCTGAGAATTCCTCTATTTATGATTGCAATTTGGAGTGGACTTCCATCTTCTTCACTTAGTTACTCTCATTCTTTCTGCCGTGAACTAGTATTAGTTCAGAATTTCTGCAATAGCATATAATTCTGCTACTATTACATTGTGTTTCCTGAATAAAAATGGGTTTTATGCTTCTTTTTCCTGTCTTCCCATTGTTCATACTATTATTTTGCTAGAGGAATAAAAGAAGAACTCAATGTTTTAGAGTGTAATGTGTGTGGTGATTCCAGTTTCAGTGAAATTGGGGAGGCTTTCAGTTGGATCAGCCAAACTTGCGAGAAGTGGGATAGATGATCTATTGCAATCCACAGAAGGAGGGAAGCATGATTATGACTGGTAGATCTTCTAACACTTCTCGTTTTCAATTATTTTTCCTGAATTTCCAGATCTACTTTGTTGTTGTCTTCTTATGCCCTTATATGGCTGCTTTAATTCTGCCATGTCCAAGGACAACCACTACCTTTATTTCTTCGTTGATGAAATCTAAGTCTTCTTCATCATCGCCTTCATCATCAGTTTCTATCCATTATCGAAAGGGACGTTCAGTTCAAAAAGTTGAAGCCTTTGATGGCTTTTCACTGTCTGCTTTGTTACAATTTCTACCACGATGCATTTTCCGTGAAGTAGATCCATAATTGTTGCATACGATTGTGTTTTTCTTGGAGATTACATAGTCTGAGACTCCAGATTCACTTATATAATTGGTCAGTAATGTTTTGGTTTCTTCATTATTCATATATCTTTTAGGAAATGTGTACGATCTGCATAGTAACAAGAATCAGTGTAATAATATGAAAAGAGTCAGAAAAGGGTGTGGAAGTGTTTCATTTGGTGGTATTAAGAAGAAGAATCAGCATATTCACTCTATTGTAGTAAAGATTAAAACTTTGAGCCAGTTTCTCATCCCCTTTTCGTACCTTGAGGTTTAGGGTGATCCAGTATTACGCAATACCTTATGATGTTGTAGTCGTCAGATTCTTTGATTACCAAAGGGGCATGACTATGCATTTTCTTCAACGGTTGCAAATATGACTGAGTATTTGTTTTAATTTACGCATTCTTTAAAACCTCTTACGTATTCAGGCTTCTTACTCCTCCTGGAACTCCTCTTTTTCCTTCATCTGATGGAAGTGAGGCACAACCAGTTTCAGAAGCTCCAAGAAGCACTTCCTCGGCTAGATCAGTTTCTACTACTAAAGCTTCGAGGGTATGCTCTATGCAATTTTACTTGCTTTCTTTCTACCATTCATTGTTGTGACTTTGTCTAGAGAGGACGTTTTCTAGTGAATACATGGCAGGAAACAATTTTGAACCTTAAAGCTGTGAAAGCTTAGTCTCTGTAGTTTTTATCTGTTTCAGCTTTCAGTTTCACATTCTGAGACCCATAATTCGTCAAGGCCAACTAGAAGCAGTTCAGTTACACGCTCTTCTGTTTCTTCTTCGCAATTCAGTACCTACTCATCAAATAGATCGTCTTCAATTCTGAACACAAGCTCAGCTTCGGTCTCCTCTTATACCAGACCATCTTCTCCTATCACACGTTCTCCATCTATAGCAAGGCCTTCCACTCCATCTGCTCGTTCTGCATCACGCTCCTCTACTCCTGCATCACGCTCCTCTACTCCATCAAGAGCACGTCCAGCTCCTCCTAGCTCTTCGACTGACAAGATTCGACCATCTCAAACCTCAAGGCCCTCGACTCCAAGTTCTAGGCTACAAATTCCAGCAAACTTGAGCTCAGCTGGTCGATCAAATTCTCGCCCTTCAACACCAACTCGTAGGAGTCCAACTCCTTCCATGTCTCCCGTGTCAGGTCCTTCAACTTCAAGTGGACAAGTGCTTTCCAATGGGCGCACTACAGGGCCAGCCTCTCGACCAAGTTCTCCAAGCCCACGAATCCGGTCTCCACAGCAGCCAGTTATTCCGCCTGACTTTCCACTTGACACACCTCCAAATCTTAGAACGACTTTGCCAGACAGGCCACTATCTGCTGGTAGGTCAAGACCTGGTGCTGCTGTCACTGTGAAAGGAACTCCCCCAGAAACCACAGGCCCTGTGATTGCAACAAGACGACATTCTTCTCCTATTGTTTCAAGGGGAAGACTTTCCGAGCCCCCTGGAAAGGTTCGCTCGCCTTCCAATGGCCATGTTGCTGACTTACCTGAGTCTCGAAAAGCCTCACATGTCTCTGAGTTGGGAATGCGGAAACCTGTGAAGTCTTCTTTGACCAGCACTGATAGCAATGGATTTGGGAGATCCATATCTAAAAGGTCCTTGGACATGGCCATCAGACATATGGTATGGTACCCTCTCTCTTTCTCTATGTCCTTGTAATGATAATCTAATTACTGTATGACAGAAATCTGTTAGTTTGCTGTATAAAGTTATCAGCTTTCTAAGCAAATTTCCCGGAGAGGATATCACCGATTATCTGGATAACCTATTTCTCATGATGATTTTTCACTATGATATTTTAATCAATTCGCAAACAGTTATTTTTTCCTTAGTATTCAAGTTGCTCTACTGGTGATCAGGCATGACATGCTTACCAGTCTCCCACCATCTTATCATAATCCTACCTTTGAATTAAGAAGTTCTACTTACTTTGACAAATCTTACCAACTGTATGTAGGACATAAGAAATGGCGCACGAAGCAATCGTCATCTTTCAGGCGCAACTCTATTCCCTCAAAGCACTCGGTCTGCTGCTCTCAAATCTCAATCTGCTCGTTCAATGAGCGCGCCAGAATCCATCAACCACATTGGAAACCTGCAAAATGGAGATTTATCAGACAATGGAAATCTTACTACCAGGACTGCAGTTATTGGAGACAAGGCAAGTGATGAAATAAATTCTGCAAAGTTGAACGGAGTTGACATGTATGAGAGTACCCGATATGATGCGATATTGCTGAAAGAGGATTTGAAGAACACAAACTGGCTGCATAGTATCGATGACAAGTCCGATCAGGGATCCATCTTTGATAATGGATTTGAGACTCTACCAGAACCTTTTGGCCTAGTATAACACCAGAGAAGTGATTGTTTCTCTTTTCCTATGATTAATTTGTTAATTATATATACATATCATTCTCCTGTAATTTTAGGCTTACCCAGGAAAAAGGAAAAAAAAAGTGTTAATTTTGAGGCATCTGGGTGTTCTACAAAGATTTAACCCTTACAGTCTTCAATGGGGACCTATTTCCTTCAAACTTACTTCTCAGTTAGCATTCAATCTCTTCTTCAGCTTGATTAGGCCTCTCCTTCAATTCCTTCCACCTTCATCATGTAAGTAGGCTTGGCGATGGAGAGCCTAGTCTGAAGCTTGATTAGGCTTTAGTGGTGCAATTCCTACTTGATATTGTTTTAGTTTTATTTCATAAAGCGGCATCGTTTTGATATCATTTCGAGTTCTTTTTTTAAGCTTACGTACTAAAACTATTTTATTTTAAAAAATTAAATTAAATTAAATTAATGTCATTTTAAAAAAGAAGTATGATCGACTTTAATCAAATGAACTTGAATCTTACCTATAATTAAATTTAAATTTATTAAGCTAAGTTTTTATTAGTAGAGCTTTCTTGAGAAGAATTTTTTTTAAAAGTCAATTGACTATTATTTAAAAAAGAGTTTTTTTAAAGAACTTCATAAAATAGACTATTTGAAAACATAAAAATAAAAATTATTTTTATTTTATAATAA
The DNA here is from genome assembly GCA_027563865.1 of Erythroxylum pelleterianum. NCBI lineage: Eukaryota > Viridiplantae > Streptophyta > Magnoliopsida > Malpighiales > Erythroxylaceae > Erythroxylum > Erythroxylum pelleterianum. Next base: position 988,971 of record JAOQMR010000005.1, read on the forward strand.
AAATTGTTTATGCATATAAATATTATTTAAAATATATTAAACAATATGCAAATCACAATATATTAATTATTATATAATTTTAAACCATATTAAACATAAATGAAAATATATCTAATCAAATTTTTTATATGGATTATAACATAAGTAAAACTAATATAAAAATAAATCTTAAAAATATATAAAGGTCAAATAATGTTATATAAATCTTAAAATAAACGTGAAGATGTGTTTGTGGATATTGTGGGAATTATGTGTAAAACATAAGAGTAAAATAAACTAAAAAATAGGTTCATTAATTTATCTGAAAAATCTATACGAAAAAGTGATTTTTTGAGAAGCTTCAAATTTGAGCTTTTTAAAAAACTATATTTTAGCAGCCAAAAAAGCTATATCTACTAAAAAAGTTTTTTTTTAATTTTACAGCCAAATACTCATTTTTCTTAAAAAAAGCTTTTGCGGTAGAAAAATTGTTTATTCACTTTCCAAAAGTTCAACTAAACAGACACGTAATCAGGGAAGGATGAAAAAATCAATACTCAAATGTCACACATACGCGTGTCTATTTACCAATATTACGAATACAGTACCGAACTTAGTACTGGATTGGATTTTGATATGGTACTGTACCAGTACAGGTTAATACTGGGTACCGTTTCGGGTAATTTTTTAAATTTATGAAATAGTCCCTAATTTTTTTTAAAATTACAAAATAGTTCATTGTCATATTGTACATTTGTATTATATATTTTTAACCCTGTCTTAAAAAATCATAATAATAAATAATAATCACAATTTTAATTTAATTTATTAATTTAATTTAATAATTATTAATAAATATAATTATATTTAAATTATATTTTCAAATATATAAATTTCAAATCAATTTTGATTTAATAATTAAAAATATATAAAATAAATATTAGTTTATAAATAATAAAAAATAAAATATTTTATTAATACTTTATTAATAAATATTATATAAAATATTAAAATAAATTTAAATAAAATAATTTATTTTTAAGTTTTATTTAATTTATAATTATTATTAGTAATAAAAAATTTTATTTTTATTTTAAAAATAAAAATTAAAAATTCACAATAATTATAAAAGTTAAAGTAAATAAAATAACTAATTAAAAAGACTTTAAAAAAAGAGGGGGAAGAAGAGGCGGAAGGGAGAGTTTAAATTTTTTTAAAAAATTTGCAAAAAAATCTCCATATTTTTTACTGATCGATGTTTGGCTAGAATTTTTAATACTGGTTGGTATCGGACCGAAACTAGCCAGTATCAACTGGTATTTAAACCCTATATAACTAGCCCTCTATCTCGCGCCAATTTTTGGTCGAATATAAAACGGTATCCTAAAGCTTGCTATTTACTCTTATGATTGAATAGGTGAAGATGTTTTTCATCTATTAGAATTATATTTTTAATTGACTAATTTTTTAATTTATTTTATTTAATCATTTTTGTTGTTAAAAATTAATCAATTTATTAATTAATTGATCATTTTTCATAAACTAACTAATTTTTATAAATCAAAATAAATTCATTAATTTTTATTTAATAGTCTCTTTTTTAATTAAACTTTAAAATTTTTAATAAATAAAAACATTAAAAAAAAAGAGCCCCAACACTGATTGGTCGAAGAAGCCTGACTGGTACGAGAGAAACCCACACCCAACCTAACAAACAAGTTCAGACTGTTTTGGGTAAGACTGAAGTTTGAACAGACTCCGCCTCGAGCCCTGTTATTAAGGTTTGATAGGATTCCGATCCCATTGTCAAGTCTAACAAAGCTAAGCTTACTTCAACCAACACAGCTACTAAAGACGGTGTTGTATTATCATTCCTTTAACTAGATTACACACCGTGTATGAATAATGTAAGTAATGCCCTAACAATTGATCCACATCTTTAATCTGTACTATCAAGAGGTATTTCTCTAACTAAAGACAATTTTGTCAAATTAAAAAAAAAAATGTAAGAAGCACCACTAACATATTCTAGCCAAAAGCTAAGGCCTTGAATCGTTTTTGTTCACCAAATCAGCACCACTAACATATTTAGCAACGAATGAGATTAACCTGAAAGGAGCACCAACCAATGGAGCATCTGAAAGTGGGACAGAATCATTATCATTGCTCTCCACAACTTGTGACTCCAAATCCACAGTTTCATTATCATCCAGCGGAATCTGCACAATTTCTCCAGAGTCAACATCTGGTAAGTACCGGACTACAGAATCGGCCTCCGGTTCTAAGAGCTCTAAGTTATGGCCCAACACTGCCCTCTCACTTGATTCGTATACTAGATCAGCTATACTGGCAATTTCATGGTTTCCAGCCATAGGGCCATTTCCAATGTCTGATTCATGTCCAGCTGCTTTATTTTGTTGCTCAAGTTTAATATACAGCTCATTCACCTGAGAATTTACATAATTGAACTTTAAAAGTCAAAACAGGCGCCCTCCAGGTGCAAAGTAAAGTAAAAAACAGATACATGCATGAAGTTTTACTTGAACATGGGGCACATGCTAGGCAACGGCTGATAATCCCTCGCGAATAATACACATTCACTTGCACAACAATGAAATAAGATTATAGAAAATTCAAAATGTAAATATACCTTCTCAACGAGGTCTGAATTTTCGGTTATCAATTTTTCAACCAATTGACTAGCTGCTTCAATCTGGGAGTTCAGGTCCTCAATCTCGGAAGCAGACTACGTCAGAGATGGAGAGTCATTAAGCATCAACAGTTTTCCAGCCAAACCCACATCATCCGATGAAAATAACAGTAACTATGTAAAATGCTGACAACGACATTATATGGAGCAGACCTTTCTGAGTTCATCTGATAGGTTGGTAGAGGAGACATTTGTCTCAAGGTTCTGAATCTGAGAATGGCGACCAGAGATTTTTTCCACCAGTTGTTGGTTTTCTTTTAAGAGACTGTTCCTAGATTCCTCCAACTCCACCACCTGCCAAGCTTTGGTTTAATTCCATATCAGGAAATACAAGAACAAAGTATGAAGCAAAGTGATGACATATGATGTACACAACTCATGATGCAATCCACTGCAGGATACACATGCAAATAACCATTAACTTTTACGATGAAGAAGAAGAATAGAAGTTGATATAAATCATGAAGATATATGTTAGAACAGACGGAACTGAAGCATTTTTCTAAAGAAGATAAATAAAGCTCTATACCTGCATTCGAAGTCTTGTCAGATCAACATTTTGTCTAGCAATAGCATCAGTCGCTGTATTCTGCATAATTGGTGAGATTTTAAAATGCTAAATATAGATGAAAAATTTTACAGGTTTAAGAAAACAATTAACTTAAGCAAAGAAGCTAAAGAGAAACGTTGAATACATATAAGCAAACGCTGAAAATGACAATCAATAATTTCCCTTTTTCCTTCTCTCTACAATTACAGTTTATATAAGTAAATACTTGACACATCACCATTCAATTCCCAAAACCAGTTAGCATGAGTGAAATAGCAGATGTCTTCCTCAAGATGAATCAAATCTCGACCCCTGTGAACCACAAAGCTCAAGAAACTTGAGAAATGCCCTACCAACCGGATCTCAGAGGATTAAAAGTGACTGATCCTATTAGCCAAGTTTCTTACGGGGAATCTACATCAATCTCAAACAGCCTATGTATAAGTTCAATACATGAGATCCAATACAAAACACTAAAATGCAGATCAGGCAAACAGAAAATTGGACTAACAAAGAAGGAAAAACCGTCAAAACAAAGATGAAAAAGGGTTTACCTCTTTTAAATTCCGATAATCTTTCTCAACTTCCAGTTCTTTAACTTTTTGTCTTAAGCTTTCCTGTAAAGCATGGCACGAGCTATTAGAAATTGAGAACAATATTGCTAACTACTGGAGGTGCATCTTAGGCCTAATAGACAAACAACTAAGAAATACGAAAATGTGTAATATTAATCAAATCTCGCCTTCAAAGTAGCCTAAATTCGTCCATACAATTTAATCTACATTACATTTGAACTCATCTTATAAGGTGCAAGTATCTTGAGATACCTGCATGAAATGCTCAACATGCAATTGGCAAAATGATAAAAAGAATATTGAACATGGGCATAGAATGAGAAGGGGGAATATTTCACTAAGAATTGTGATTACCTCATTTTGAAGCCATGAATCCTTTTCACCCTGCAAGTGGATAAGCTTCAACTCTAGTCCAGACTGTAAATAATTATGTTACGCAAGCGTGTGAATTAGATGAAGGTTCACTTGCAATGTACAATAGAAATGCAATTCAGTAACTATTATCACCTCTTTTTGCTTGTGTGAATCATTATCAATTTTCAATTGCTTAATTGTCTCCTCAAAGGTAGCCTGTAAAGTACCACGAAATAAGCTTTTCTCTTGCATAGGGTATAACACAAAGGAAATGAAAAGTATGCAACATAATTAGACATACTTTTTCTTATTTCATTTTTCAAAATTTTTTGCGAGGAAAGTCAGCAGAGCAACCGGAAATCAAAAAAGTATTTACCAAATTGAAAGATGAATAATAGGAATGAGATCAAATTAAACCTACCTTTTCCTGCATGAATGAATCATTTGTGCTTCTCAATTGACTGACAGTGTCTTCTAAGGTGGCCTGTAAAAGCATTGTCCAAGAATAAACCTTCTTATATTCAAACAATAGATGGAAGCAGAATATGTACATATCGAATAATAATGGCTACTATATGATCATGTGGTTTCAAAATTACCTCTTTCTGTGAGAATTTCTCATTTTCATCTTGTAATTGTTTGATTGTCTCTTTTAAGGCATCCTGTAAAATGAGGTAGGTTATGTAGTGCTTCTAAAATGGCCCACAACAAGGAAATAAATTTAACATCACGGCAAGTAAGCTGGAGAGATTCTGTGCATCAGTAATAGTTCATCACATTTCACATATCCAATTTCACAAATATATTAACTTTATGGGTACCTGTTTCTGTGAAAGTAAAATATTTTCATTTTGCAGTTGTCTTATTGTGTCTTTTAATATCACCTGTAAAACCAAGCAGAAGTATTTCACTCTCAAAATGAATCTTAGAACCAAATTATGTGCTTCAGAAGGAAAAAAGAGAGGAAGACGCGAGATATGCATTTAACAAATCACACAAGTAACCTCTCTTTGGAGCCATTTCTTCTTCTCAGCCTCTACTAAGCTGGACTGCAAATAGGATGTTGAAAATGTCAGCAAACAATTAAGGTTCTGATAAAACCAACTTGGAGCAGCATGTCAAGAAACTTGATGATGGATACAAGTAACAAAAAGGATCCCGAGTATCACTCACTCTTTCCTACCATCACATGATTATTGTATACCATTGTATACACACTGAAAACCAGCAACCCGGGGTGGAAGTTTTAGAAGGCATGGCAACCTTGAGAAGGAGGTAATCGTGTCTTAGAAACATATAGCATATTGCTTTACCGATTTATCATAACGGTCAGATAGATGCTGCAAATTCTTTTGAATTAACAACTTGTATTATGGACCATATCATAAATTCAACACAAATTCAAAAAACATTGTGCTGCTATTGTCAATCTTGCTCCAACAATGTTCCCCAAAAACATATCCAAACAGGCCACAAAATGATGAAATTGGTGCTCCATATAAATGGCTTGAATGATAGATATACTAGAATGCAACAGACATTGTATTAATGAATAAAGAATAAAAGTGGGCAGCGGCTATTCAAAATTACTGGCTTTTGTAATCATTCTTTTAGCCCTCTCACATGTCACTTCACAACAAATGTGAACTTTCCTTTTACTGGAATAGCTACTGAAGCATATATCGTAATGAAAACTGCGGTGAACAAAATAAGAGTAAACAAAAAGAAGGAAATCATTATCTTGTTTAACCCTGTTCTGAACACTTGTTGGAGGCATGTATTACCTGATAATTAGCAAGCACATAACTTAATTTACGGTCAACCTCCAACAACAAACTAAACCAAGATGGACACACCGATCGAGTTTCAGGATTCCAAAGGCAACAGATGGACAATTTACTAAGCACGAACTAGTTCCAATCTTGATTCCATCGCATGGAACCAAAGGAAAAGGTAACAAATCAAATTAATTTGAACTTTGCTAGAGCAAATCGCGTGAGCAACAACAAAAAGGGCTAAATCGAGTTCAAGAACTCACGTTTTCGATTCCATTGGGGGGCAGCTGATGCTCATCGACATTTTCAACATCAGAAAGAGCAGGAGCTTGTTCGTGATTATGATCATTCTGGCCATTACCAACCGCTGCATTATCGTCGGCAGTTTTGTTTTGCTTGTTTTTCTTTTTCTTGTTTCTCTTCTTCTTCTTCTCATCCTCCATTTCTTTTTCCCGCTAATTGAAGCGCCACACGTTTTCAAGATCCGAACACCAACAACTTCTCACATTCACCAAACTTTCTCACCTCTGCCTGACAACACACGTAAAACAATTCAAATCAGAATTCACCGTATCAACATTCAGATCTGACTCGAATACGACCCCCAATAAACGAACCAGAACACTGAGACGGCATGTGAAAACCTAACCCTAACACCAAACCTGTCACTTTCACTTGGATCATTCATAATCCCACATTTCAAATTGCTCGTGAAAATGATACAATAATTCAAAAAACATATATAGAAAAGGACCATCCGAATACGTACTACCAGCAAGGTTTCGATTACAAAGAAAGGAAAGTCTCTGTAAGATTTAGTTATTTCACAGGTCGAAACTATGGCGCCTTCTTCTTCCTCCTCTCGCTCTCGCGCCTTTATTCCGAAATGCTCTAAAAACGCTTCAGAAACTGGACGACTTTGCCTTCTCTATCTTGAATCGGGCGGTTGTGAATGCCTGCAACTCATTTCCTTTTCAGTGGATCCTCAAGCACAGGATTACTACACCCTCCAGTGTTGATGTTGAGGTGGCACGCAGAGGCTGACAAAGGGACGCAGGGAGGGGCATAGGCGTAATTGGAACAATGGTAGAAGGCTTAGGGATGGAGGGCAAAATCGGTATTTGCCTTTTGTGCGTGAGGAGTAGAGTAAGGTCTTCATCGTTATTATAGTTAACACAACACAAGATCGTCCCCCTTCAATTCCATCTCCTTTTTCCCTAATTTAAAATCTAGGGTTTTGGATTGGTTCCACTGTGTTGATTCTTCCTCCATTACAGCACTCCCCAAGGTAAATCCAATTCGACTCTTTCCATTTGTGTTTTCTCCATTGACTTCCCTCAGTTTTTCCCTTCTTAATGGCTTCTGGTTAATGAATCAATTGTACCAACATAACATAACATAACATAACCCATCTTTCCAGACAATCTTATTCAATTTTTACGCCGCTGAATCTAATTTACCAAAAAGCTTGGAAGTTTGGTACGTAATGCCCTCGTTTTCCTTTCTTCTTGATATTCAGTTCGGTTGGAATGAGCTAGTACTTCAGTTTTTTGAAATGAAAACGAAAAAGAAAAGTTAAATTGAGGAATCTCAGGCACCCTTTACTTGGAAAAATGCTGTAGCATCCAAGTTCCTTTCATCTTCGATTTGCGTTAACTTTAAACCATGAGATAATGTTAAAAGATTTCCCTTTTGATATGTCTGTCGTAGATCATCTGCAGATATACATATATTTACGCATCCTTCATCTTAATTTCATCGTACCAATGTTGTTTGTTGCTACATATGTACCTCTAGACACTGCAAGCTCGAAATTTGGATTATCCAACCTATGTTATTTTAGTTTTTGTCTGCTGTAAGGCACGTTGTTTGTGTTTATTGGTGATTGGGAAAATGGCCTTTGTCTTTTGTTCCTCTTTGTTCTTGGCACTAAATTTTTCTTCTTACCTCACATCCTAATTGGTCTAACTTTGAACTAATGGATTTTCAACTCTCAGTTCCAGCAAGCCCCTGCAATTTGTTGTTGCAGTACGAGCACATTGTATAGTATGGGAAACTGTTTGGCTAAAGTAAGTAGTTTTTATTCCATAGTTGGAAGCACTAAATATTAAAAAGATGATAGATTATTGAGTGAACAGTTAATTGCTTTCTGTTGCTCTGCTGATTGTTTCTTTGGCCATGGTCTTTCTGTATATATTTTACTTTGCTTAGTATAGATATTGTAGAATTGTTTTTTCCTCATGAGTTAGTATAATGACTTGAGCTGATAAATGGCTCATGTAGTTTCGTATGAGACTACAGTTGATATGTTGTCAGAATGTGGTTTCATATGACACAAGGCCATTTGTTATATAATTTTGGTAGAAAAATGGTTCTCAAACGAGCCCTCTAGTAGTTATGATTTTGGATGTAGTTCAGAAAAGAATAATTGTGTTACTGAATCTTTGAGACAGCCCGTAGTTGAGTTACTGGATAATTCAATTATAGCTTGGAAGGACTTAAGCACGAATTCTTTCATTTAATGTAAGCCAGTTTCACATGTGGGATAGGGTTTGGGAAAGGGTAGGATTACCCCCCTCTTCTGTTACATATTTTCATTCTAAGGACCCGAAAGAATCTGTTTATTATTGGCTGGATTCTTTTTAAGCTTTTGCTTTGTATTATAGAGTTGTTTCATGGGTTTGAATTTTGTTTTCCACAGTAAAGTTTCAATGTTCATATTTAACCTTTCATGTTACACTCTTACTTTTCATAGATATCCAATGTCAAATTTCTGATGTACGCAATGTATGTAGAATCAACATGATAATGACAGTACTGATGAGCATATTGAGTTTGCTGGTGCTAATGTACACCTTATTACTACCAGAGAGAGTTGGGATCAAAAGCTATCTGAAGCAAATCGGAAAGACCAGATTGTGAGTATTGTTGTTTTTCTTTTTGGATTTTGTAGTGCAATAAAGTGAACCTTATTGGTATTTTTTGTTCAACTTGTACTATGCCGATCTCAAGACTTAACATAATTCCCTGCCTTGAATGATTGGAAAAATATAATTTTCAAAAGTTTAGATTTGAAAATCTAAATAACAGAGATGATGATGCATGGAAAATTTGCTTGGGCATTTTCCCACCATGTAGACAGGGAGTTTAGGTCAGCTATGGTAGTATAATATTGGTTAATATAATTGAAATCTCAAAATATAAATTATCGATCTTGTTATTGTTACTCTTCAGTCATTGTGAAATACATGATCGAAGTAAAATCTCAACAGGTTGTTGCAAATTTCAGTGCAACATGGTGTGGTCCTTGTAAAATGATCGCACCATTTTACAAGGAGTTGTCTGAGAAATACCCTTCGCTAATGTTTCTAATGGTTGATGTCGATGAACTAACGGTAAGTGATAACATTCCCTCTGTTTTTAGTTTTTTGTCTGATCTGTTGAATTAGTGATTACTCAAACATTGTTAGAACCTTGGTCCATCATTTAGTTTTTATCCTTGATTTTCCCCATCTACTACCTGCTTTTTGAGCAAACGAAACAAACGTAATAAAATTGTTGATATACATATGATCATGCTACTGTATGATGCAGGATTTGAGTACTTCATGGGATATCAAAGCCACTCCGACTTTCTTTTTTCTTAGAGATGGGCAGCAACTTGACAAGCTTGTTGGAGCCAACAAGCCCGAACTACAGAAGAAGATCACTGCCATTACAGATTCCGTGGTTAAATCTGACAATTGACTGTTGCAGCTTCTGGGACAGCCGGGCCTGTGAACATTGTTTTCATTCATTATGTTGATTGATTGCTGTCTTGTGAAGCAGAATGTACATTTGCTGCTTGTCTTGTAAAGGTACCGAATGAATGATCATTATTCTGTTCTTTTTTGGTTGAAATTTTCGCAATACTGCTCTTGTTTAATTCCCTTTTATTTTAAGCAATTGTTATAATGTATTGAATGAAACTCTTAATTGGTTTTTGAGATTTGTTATCTGCTTATTCAATCATAGGTCTAATATTATCTTCAAAGACATGCAATTGTTCGTTAGTTTTCTTTAATATAAATACTTGTGCATTTCTGGATCCAAATTTTTTGTTTAACCCAACGCCTCCTGTAAGCTGTAAGCTGTAAGCTGTAAGATGTAACCATTCGTGGTCAAGGTTCAACCTGACGTGTATGAACCACTTTCTCCCTGGAAAAACAGAGGACTACAGGTTCAACGTTTTCTCCACATTCTCTCGGGAAAAACAGAGGACTACAGGTTCAATATTCTCTCCACATTCTCTGTGGAAAAACAGAGGACAAGCAGTTTCCAACTTTCTCCACCACAAGCACAAACACAAACACGTGCAAAAGCATACATGCCACATGCTAATAGCAGACTGGTGTGCGGATGTGAAAGCTTTTTGAGAAATTGTCTTTCTCTACCGGCAGAATCTTCTTTCCCCACGTTGAACTGCTCATATACATTCATAGTTTTGAGATGTCACAGAAAGTAGAAGTTTTGGCTAAGGCTCACCTCATGTGGATGGAGTAAATCCACATGCACTGTCACTGACACGACATTTCCTGATTACGCTTATGGCTAATCAAGAAGTCGCATTCAGCTTTACTCTAATACGTTGCTATTAGTTACCTATACAACAGGACAACTATGGCTATCGTCTTGTCATATGCCAAAAACACAGGTAGGCTAGACATTGGGCTAGGCCGAACCCACAGACTAGGCTGAAACCGAATCTGAGTTTGAGTTCTTTTGTCAACAAACAGAAACCAACTTCAGCTTGGTGATTCATACTGTCAAAACTTGTAAATTTACACAGAATTTATAGCTCATTCTTAATCCAGAACATGTAACAGGAGTTTCCAAGTTACAAAGAAGATAAAAGTAATGAATCAGATAAAGAAATTAAATTTTTTCTATGCGGTATGAACTTGAATCCATTCCAATGTTTGTATGATCTCAACGTCCTTTAGGATTCATGATCTGAGAGAACACAGCGCTCGGAGTCAACCCATCAGAGTCTTCACTTGTAAGCCTACGTCCACCTATGCTCGTACTCATTCCTGTGCTCCTTGAATCACCATCAAAGGCATCAGGCTCTGTCTTCCCTGTACATGATGACCACACATTGAATGCCTCCTCTTCCTCCTCCTTGGCACATACAATGCCTTGTCCACTTTCATCTGCACTCTCTTGTAGTTGCAATGCAAATTCAAGGCTCCATAGCACATCACCCATTGATGGCCTCTCTATACCCTGATCAGCCACGCACTTCATTGCTGTCTCTGCAAACTTTTTGAAACATTCTGGTGCAATCTTACCCTTTAGATAAGGGTCAACTAATTGATCAAGAATGCCTTTATTGTAGCAATGTGCAGCCCATTCTGCCAAGCTTGCTTGTTCCTTCGGCAGGGTTGGGTTCAATGCCGGTCGAGCGCAGAGTATCTCAAACAGAACAACCCCAAATGAGTAGACATCGGACTTGTCGGTTAGTTGCTGTCTCCTGAAGTATTCTGGATCTACATATCCAAAACTACCTTTTACAACTGTGCTGACATGAGTATGATCCAATGTAGGACCTGTTTTTGACAACCCAAAATCGGAAACCTTTGCTACCCATTTCTCATCCAAAAGGATGTTAGTTGTCTTAACATCTCGGTGGATGATGGTGTGCTTGGCACCAGTGTGGAGGTAGTGCAAACCACGAGCAGCACCAATGCATATCTCCAGCCTTTGCTTCCATGGTAGGGGTGGCTTCTGCGTCTTGTACAAGTGCTCACGCAATGTACCATAAGCCATGTAATCATAAACAAGGATCATCTCAGAATTTTCTTCACAGTAACCAATCAATGAAACAAGATGGCGATGTCGAAGTTTTGAGAGCATTTCAATCTCAGTCTGGAACTCGTGCACTCCTTGGTCAGAGAGTGGATTACCACGCTTGATTGCGACCTTGAGCATTCCACCATCAACTTCTCCTCTATAAACCTTGCCAAAACCTCCAACGCCAAGAACCAGAGCATCATCAAAGTTGTTGGTGGCATCCTTGATCTCAGCAAATGAGAAGTGGCGGCAGAGGTTTGAAGGTAGAGAAGAACTACCAGTAGTGGTCATCTTGGCCGAACCAGCAGAGTGTGAATTCCCACAAAGTGAAAAAGGAAACCATCCAAATGACCCTTCACTTGCAGTTGTCTCCTTCCCATACCTGTGGCGACGTGCTGCAGCTACGTAACAGAAACCAACCACGAGTGCCAGAACAATTACACTGCTTATTCCTCCTGCTACAATGGCTTTTCCATTTGATGAATGCCCCGAGGATCGTGGTTTGACTCTCCTGGGATCTATTACATTCTGCTTAGGAGCAGGAATAGGATTTGGCCCTGCAAGGTTACCATCTGCATTGCTCAATTTGAATATCTCCACTCCATTCAAAATGGCATTATAAAACTGGGGCTTGGCAGCTTTATTTGGATGAAGATCAATCCGCATATCCTCCTGAGGTTTCCCACCATGAACAAGAACCACAAAGTCCCTATACAATGGAACCCCATTGCTACCTGCCATGGCAACCACATCCATTGTCTCAGCAGTTTGATTGTTAAGGTAGATGTCAAACACTCTCTGGTTCTGTTTGGTTATATTTTCATCAATCTCACAGAAATGGAGCCTAATCAAGTAAAAGAAACCAGAGTCAACAGAGAAAATCCAAGTCAAATTGTAATTTAGGTTGACATAATTATCTGTCGCCATTGTTCTAGCAGAGGAATAGACAGTATCTGGTGCAACATAAGTTGATATATTGATCGGATAGCCGATTGTCATGTTGGGATCAGCAGACACTGAAACACCAAATGCTGCCCCAAAAAGATACAACTGATCATCATCCCAAGGCCTCAGGAAGCCCGTGTCCTTAGGAGGTGAGATATTATTTCCTCCTACATTGAGTCTGTAAACATTCTCAAGCGAAGTGCTATTGTCAATGGTGAATGAACCAGTTTGGCCCACAACCATTAAGCTTCCATCAGTATTACTGTAAATATCAGGCGAGGAAACAATCTCAATCCCATTAACGAATGCAAAATCTTTCGGATGATCTGAAGCTGGACTGAAAGTAACGTTCAATGATCCACCATTAACGTTGATATAGTATTCCTTAACAATAAAGGCAAAGTCCAGAGCTTGAGTGGTCTGAGAAACACTAAAATTCTGAAGAAGAGTGTAAGATCCTGCAGTGACGGTGAAGAGACCATCAGAAGAGTTCAGGCCATTGTATACAGATGGATAGAAATATAGACGAAGAAACACACGACCATAGGCCAAAGGAAAACTATATGTGAAATTGGACTGGAAAACACGAGCTGTCATATAAGGAATTTGAGGGACATCAGGATCTTGATTTGAAGCTTTAGACATGGAAGAATTAGCGGATGCAGACAGAAATTTTGAACCATTATCCGACACCCATTTCTGACCATCGGAATCGGTGAGATCCGATGATGCCCCACAATCTAAAAGGATTTTATCGGTCGGTACATAGTTGGCAGCAAAGTTAACATGAATTGCAGAGAAAACTAAGCAAGAACAAAAGAGAAGAGACGCAGAGAGATGCTTATCCATGCTCCTTGGTTATCAAAATCCAAGCTTTAAACAAGGATAAGATGTAATTCGATTTCACAGATTAAAGACATCAAAGCCCTGAAGCAAAAGGAATTAGACAACGTAAAGAAAGGTGAAACAAGTGCTAGGTATGGAAGAATGTAAGAAATGAACCACCAACTAGTGGTTGATAGAAGTACAAGAAGAGAGAACTCAGGGCCATGTCTGAGACTAAAGGTAAGAGCTCAAGAGAAACGGAAATGGATGAGAAAAGCTCTGACCTTTACTTTGTTAAATTAAAAAACAGACAAGAACCATGGAAGGATACAAACCCAACACAGCCAAAAGTCAAATTTGACAGAAGGTCCAAGGCTGTATACTGCATTGAGAGTTGAAGAAACTAAAGAAGAACCACCACCCGTACAGGGTAGAGGTAGTTGCTCTTCTCTTTACATTGCCTTATTCAAATTTCTCTCTAAAATCAAAACCAATAAACAAATAACTCCAAGTTGGGTATTAACTAATTCTTGAAAATTCCAGATGCTGTTTCTTCTTCAGTTATACCTTACATTATCCACACTTGAAGCGGAATATGCGAGCAAGAAACCATAAGAAGTAGGAATTAGGACAGCTAGCTGTGCAGATTGGATTACAGTTCACTCTTACTAAGCCCTCATTGTGAGGCAAAACGCGTTAGAAAAAAGGCTACTTCTACTCTCCTTCAAATACCATTTCTGTTCTTACACGTTTTTTCTTAAAACAAATAGGAAAACAGGACATAACATCATCATCTGATGCTCATTTTCAACATACCAACATCATCCCATGTGATGAGAGTGAATGAATTAGTAGAGATTCCCTAAAAAGAGACAACATCTTGACGATGTATGCAAGAGTTAGACGTGCAAGTCAGGAAGTAATGCTTTTAATGCAATTTTGATGCCACGGATCCACGGTCGTTGCATTGCCAGTATATGGTAAAGCAAGTCGTTCTCGTCTGTTCAAGGAAATGGGGAGATTTCGGGACACAGAACCGAACTGTGCTTTTTAGGAAAATCCCATTTCTTGTAAGGTTCTGAAAGTGAGCACGAGTCCAAAGGACTTGGACATATCACATGTAACCTTAGGTTTTGTCTCAGACCTAACTCACACGTGTTCGAACAAACTTCAAGAGGCCTAAGTTCTAATGTGCTCTATCCATTTATGTAAACATCCATTAGAGGAAGGGAACTGAACTTTGGCAATTCTATGCATGTACCCTCACTAGGATCATGGTGTAGATCTCCGTGATAAATAAGCTCTTCAGTCATAATAAGTGGTATCAGAGCAGATAATTCGACAAGGAACAAGTATAAAAATGATAGTTAGATCTCGTGATTGCCATCCCCACGTAGAAGAACAAGTAGGCTCCTAATGAGCCCATACCAGTAGCTTGCTTGAATGTGATGTCCTCCGCATCCGTCAAAAGACACATTAATTGTAATTCATTTGTTGCCTCATATAGGTCTCGTAAGCTTCTTATTTTTTTGTGTTCTTGACTCATCTTCTTCATCGGATAAAATTAAAGACGGTCTTGCTTGTGTTGTTGTTGACGTAGTTGTGTTTGTTAAGTGAAAATTATTGTTGATGCTACTTGTTTCACTTCTTCATGAGTCATCTATTCCATGGAACTCCAATTTCACATGCTTTCTTCGTTGACTTGCACATTACAACTCACAACTTTTTTTTTGTAAAGGGATCATAGAGATTATACGCCTTGGACCTTTCATCATAGCCAATAAAAATTACCTTCTTGCTTTGGTCATCAAGTTATGTGCGCCTTTGATCTAGAATGTGAGCATAAGTCACACTTCTGAACACCTTCAAATGTGCTACTGATGGTGTTGAAGTTAAAGAAGGCATTGTCCAGGATGAAGCAAGCGCCAAGAGCATAGAACACCTGCATAGATGCATATTTCAGGGTGCACGAGTTTGTCCAACGTCCATATGAACATGCGTTATATGTGAAGGTACGAAAAGATGACATCTTATTTATGGCCTTGTATGTGGATGATTTAATTTTTACACGAAATAATAAGGAAATGATTAAGAAGTTTTAAGTTGGAAATGACAAAGGAGTTTGAAATGATCAATTTAGATTTCATGTCTTATTTTCTCGAATTAGAAGTGAAACAAGATAAATATGAAATTTTTGTGCCTTAAGAAGCATATGCAAAGGAGATTTTAAAGAATTTTAAAATGAAAGATTGTAATCCTATAAGCACCCTGGTTGACAGTAATACGAAATTGTCTCGACATGATGAACACAAGGTAGTTGACGCAACCTTGTATAAAAGTTTGGTTGGAAGTTTGCATTATCTTACATGCACAAGGTCAGATATTACATATGGAGTTGTTTTAGTAAGCCGATACATAGAGGAGTCAAAAATGACGTATTGGAAAGCCATAAAATGAATTCTTCGTTATATTAGAGGTATATTATTTCACGGCTTATTTTACTCTCATATTAATGAGTTTGATCTTGTTGGATATTTCGATAGTGATTGGAGTGGAGATAAGGATGATAGAAAGAGCACTACGAGTTTTGAATTTTTCATAGAAAGTATGACATTTACATGGATTTCGAAGAAACAACTTAGAGTTACTATGTCAGCTTTTGAAGCAGATATGTTGTCGTATCTTCATGCGTATGTCACTCCTTCTCGCTGCATAAGTTACTAAAGGAGATGAACTTTGCTCAAGAGAAGCCAATAAAAATTCGAGTAGATAACAAGTTAGCGATCAACTTGGCAAAGAACCAAGTGCATCATGAAAGGAGCAAGTATATTGATGTGCGTTTTCACTTCATACTGGAGCACATGAAATATGGTGATGTGGAGATGACTCATGTGGCGAGTCATGATCAAGTAGCGGATATATTCACAAAATCACTGCCGATTGAACTCTTCAACAAATTCAAGAAGTTGCTCGGGATGCAAAAAAGAAAATAATTAAGTTTAAGGGGGATGTCAGTAATCTAAACTTAATACGGTCCAATAGTTAAAATGTTTACGGTTAACAGAATTTAAGATTGACTTAAGAGAAAATTTGAAAGGTCAAAAGTTGGTCATTTTGGTTATATAACTTATGGATTTAAAGCTCTTTAAGTCTAGTTTTAGATAGTGAAAGTTTCAAGTTATTTGGACTTCTCTTTAAAAAGTTATGACTGTTTTAGTAAAAGGTGGTCAGAATTAACTGTGTTGTTTAGAATTTTATTATTTATTGTTATGCAAATTTTTAGAGTCTTTATTTGATGTTTTAGGCTTTATAAGGAGTTGTAATCGGTTGTTATCTTAGAGAATCTAAAGAGTTAAAAATGCAAAGAAACTTGCTTGTTATTCTTTTCTCTTTCTACCTCAAAGGTTTCTAGTACACCATTAGACTCTAACAAATTGGTATGTTCTTTCACTGGGTTGATGATG
>JAOQMR010000005.1:1006079-1052556 GCA_027563865.1 Erythroxylum pelleterianum
CTCTTTCTACCTCAAAGGTTTCTAGTACACCATTAGACTCTAACAAATTGGTATGTTCTTTCACTGGGTTGATGATGGAAATCTCCTTTGTAAGGAGTCAGGATCTTCTGTTTATTTTATCATATTCTTATCCTGTTTCATGAATCTCAATCATTTATTTATGTAAGTTCTACATGGATCCCGTATAAATAAATGAGTGAGATTCGTAAGATAAAATAAGTACAGAGTAAAATGAACAAAGAATTTCATCCCGGGCTCTCGGTCATAACAGTGAAGAAAAAGCAATGGTACTGTTACCGAGACAAACCAATATGAAATAGAAGCTTCAAAAGCTTGGAAGAAGACGATCTTAACAAACTAAAAAGCTTCTTTCTTTCTACTATATTGTTGACTCATCATTGTTTGGGAGGAGGTTTTATAATGAACAATTCGCAACATTTAGATGATTGCGTATGGATTTAACGATTTAACAGATAAAGATCGTAGCTTTACAATGAATCCATCTCTTTAATCCTGTCTTCTTCTACCTCCCACTTTCCTCTTCTTCTTCTATTCTTTTCATTCCGTTCTTACGAGGTAAAAGACCAGCTTTCTACGAATTCCCAACAGGGAAACTCTTCGCAAGTTTTTATCTTTCTTGTCCTGATCGTCTCCATGAATTGACTAGCAGTTGTAGGAACAATGACACCTGAACTAGAAACGAGCCTGTGAATAATTTCACGTAGGACCCTTGTGTAACTTTCCTTGGGAGTGAGACCTGCGACTTTACATATGGATGTACTCTACTCTACCCTGCTCGACATACCTTTGCTTCGAATATCCATCTACCTATGCTAGTGGAACTCATCTGTAAGAAAATTTTCTTCCCTTTGAAGTGAGGGATGTCACCATTTCTTCTCTGCATTCCCAATCACCCTTACTGAAAGAAGAAAACTGTATATAAATACGATGTTTCAAGCGAGATCCAAGATGTGGTTTACTGACTCGACATTATGGATACAATCAATAAAAATATTTGGTTAAAGATCGTTTGTTTGCTTGCAGTTTTTGTTGTGACATTGAAAGAATCGAAATGCACTGGTGTTGAAGTTGCTGGTTTTGAGAAATTAGAAACAACAGTGGAGGACATAGACAATCTTTTACCATATTCTAGTGCAAAGCATGGGTAACCAGAATGATGAGATACATTTCTTTCACTTTCTACGTACTCTTTTTGCATGCTTATATCGTATACCAGCTGAGTTTTATTGACAGAAGCTTTTGTTTGACAAGTTCAGGATCTATGAGTCAAACAATATGGAAGAAGATGCATGGCAGATGGTGGGGAAGAAGGGGAACCAGTTTGTAGTAAATGACAAACCGTTCTATGTCAATGGATTCAATACTTACTGGTTGATGGTATTTGCCGCTGATCAATCAACAAGAGGTAAGGTCACTGACTTGTTCCAGCAAGCATCTTCAGTAGGTCTTACAGTTTGTAGGACTTGGGCCTTTAATGATGGTCAATGGCGGGCTCTTCAGAAATCTCCAGGAGTTTATGACGAAGAAGTTTTCAAGGTATTTTTCAACTTTTCATTTATAACAAAACATGTTTTTTTTTCAAAGGACCAAGTGTTCCTGCTATTTCCTGATTGCCTTGTGTTGCATCTTCAGGCTTTAGACTTTGTAGTGAGTGAAGCAAAGAAGTATAAGATCAGGCTCATATTGTCTTTAGCAAACAATTGGGATGCATATGGTGGCAAAGCACAGTATGTGAAATGGGGAAAAGAAGCTGGTCTTACTTTGACATCTGATGATGATTTTTTCTCAAATCCAACACTAAGAAGCTACTATAAAGCTCATGTTAAGGCAAGTTAAAAAGATAATCCAGTGTTTTGGCAGCTCTACTTCTTGCTCATTCAGTTTCTATGCAATGTCAATGTCATCTGCAGACTTTGTTTTTGAAGTGTTCTCACTTTTGCTTATTATCTGTGTAATGAAGATGGTACTAAATAGGGTTAATACACTTACAAACATAACTTACAAGGATGATCCCACGATATTTGCTTGGGAACTAATGAATGAACCTCGATGTACCTCTGATCCATCTGGTGATAAGCTGCAGGTTTGTGTTCTCTGTACATCTATTCTTGTATTGAGGAGTAATAGTGATTTTTCTTAACATATCCTGCTTTATTGAATCTTTGGTGTGTAGTCATGGATACAAGACATGGCCGTATACATCAAGATCATGGATCCGAAGCATTTGGTGGAGATTGGATTGGAAGGATTTTATGGTCCCTCAGCACCCGATAGAGCTCAGTTCAATCCCAACTCATACGCCACACAAGTTGGAACTGACTTTATAAGGAACCATCTGGTTCTTGGTGTTGATTTTGCTTCTGTTCACATTTATGCAGACGCCTGGTGAGTACAACGGAAATAGCATTTCTTTCTACAGACTGCACAACATGTCGATACTCATGCGTATCATTTTCTCCCTGAAGGGTTTCACAGACGATATCTGATGCTCATATCAAATTCACCAAATCATGGATGGAAGCTCACATAGAGGATGCCGAAAAATACCTGGGAATGCCCATTTTGTTTTCTGAGTTTGGTGTATCTACAAAAGATCCTGGTTATAATACATCATTCCGCGACACATTTATCAACACAGTGTACAAGAGCCTCTTGAACTCCACAAAAAAAGGTGGAAGTGGGGCTGGCAGTCTTTTGTGGCAGCTGTTCCCGGAAGGAACAGATAATATGGACGACGGGTATGCAATTGTTCTGTCAAAGTCACCTTCAACATCAAACATCATATCCCAACAATCCACAAGAATGGCAGCCTTCAATTCATTATGCTCATGGAACTGCAAGTGGAGCTGCAGGAAGAAGACTCCGTCGGAGACTTTCCTTTATCATGACGAGTTGTAGTGCTTGACATTCACAGCAGAAAGAGGAAGAATGTCCACATGTAACATTATGCAGTTTATACACGCCAGGAAGTTTATTACCGATTGTGTGTAAAAGAAAATAAGAAAGCAAGACTATTGAGTGAAATTTTATAGTCATGGAATATTTTCTGTACTCAACATTCCTTCCTACTGGATTACCTTTATATTTGAGTACTGTTCTTCAAAGAAGATTGTTGAGCCTTTTTATTGCTTTATGGCTTGACAGTTCTTCCATTGTTGCACAAGTTCTCCTTTTAGAACAAATTACTTGGGGTGGCAATAAAAAATGTCATACCTGCTTATGGATTTCAGTGGTTCTGCATGATGACTTTAAGACTACTTTAGGATGGTTAATCTCAGATAATGCATTTGCATTATCTGTCAAATTATCTTCAAAGTTCTCAAATGCCGTTATGCAGAAGCAAAGACTAAATAAAGAGCACTTCCATAAATTTTCAGAATGATGCAAAATTGGCACTGTATGATGCTGATTGGATTTTGTGAACTAAACCAACAAAAGGTTACAGCAAAATAGAACTAGCAGAAAATAGAACATGTGATTTCATTTGATGTCGACAAATTTAAGTGGTTAACCTCCAATTACACACCATAAGGAATTTGGAGGTAAAGGTCAAGGAATCATTCAGCAGACTCCCCAGAAGATAATAAATGGTCCGAGTACCTCTTTTGCAGGCTCCGGAAACAGTGACTTGAATTGGAGAAGAGCTCTTCGCAGGGCAAGCCCCTCGTGATCACATCATTGAATCAAATAAATGTAACAGATACGTCTCAACAACAATTTGTGGCGTCTGTCAAGCAACAACAATCAGAACTTGTAATGGTGTAATGAAAAGGAAAAATAAAGGCAAATCTAGAAGCTCTCTTCTCTTTTCACAAACTGGAAGATACAATTTGGAAGCCTGAATTGGTAAACTTTCCATCAAAGTATAGCAAAAGAAGTCAATCACAAAATGGTGTCAAGTATAAATTTTCATTCTTTCAATGCTGATATGAATGCGATCTGTGATATAGAAAGAAGTAAATCAACAAATAAAATACAACAGAGTCAAATGGACTACCAACTAGAAGAAGCAGGCTGCTTCTTGGTTAAGCTTAGTTTAGAGAGCACAAGAGCTGCCTGGTCACCACCCAACAAGAAATAAGG
Organism: Erythroxylum pelleterianum; assembly: GCA_027563865.1. Lineage (NCBI taxonomy): Eukaryota > Viridiplantae > Streptophyta > Magnoliopsida > Malpighiales > Erythroxylaceae > Erythroxylum > Erythroxylum pelleterianum. Next base: position 1,010,184 of record JAOQMR010000005.1, read on the forward strand.
ATGCCTTAGAGCAGCAGCTGCTGATAAACGCCCCTTCCCAAGATAGCCTCTCTGTGAGATCAATTTTGTAGCCAGATCCCACCCTCTACCTGATTCGAGATCAAGAATTTTTAAATCTGGCCTCGATCGAGTGTCCTTCCTCCATCTATTCAAGTCATATTCAGCTCTCTTTAATTCGGTATTGAAGTTCTTTAATCCTGATGGGTACCTCAGGCTTGGTACTGCCATTTGTAATAGCACAATTCCAGCAGAGTACATATCGAAAAGATCAGGACTGTTCAGCTGCATCAATTATAGCGGACTCAAAGAGTTGAAAGGAAAATGTAAGTATTTGCTACAGAAAACTTCAGATCATTGAATAAGAGTGCATACATAGCAAAAAAAATCCCAGCCCCATTCAACAGATATGAAACTTTGTAATCCAACATTTGCAAAAGTTCAGCAAAAATCGGGTTACATACGGCATCACAGTACTGAAGTTCAGTACCTGCCACAGAATTGGAGAAAGCAAGGCGGCAATTGGTTCGGATGGAGGACTAGGTGTCTCCTCAGGGAGTACAAATAGTTCAGGAGGACAGTAATCAGGATCAAGCAGACCGCGGTTTGGTATATAGTTTTTGCCAATCCGAAGGTCTGTAGCTGCACCAAAATCTATAAGCTTGATCTTTCCCTTCTTTGTCACCATTAAGTTTGCTGGCTTTACATCTCGGTGAACAATTCCTGTGTCATGGATTTTCTTAAGGGAAGTGATAATTTGGCGCATTATTTGCTTGATTATTAATGCATTCCGCTTAACAGAATCTTCGGCTTGCAGGACTTGTCCGAACATGACAGCCTCCAAATTAAAAGGAAAGTTACGATCTTTCATGTAATCAGAAAGACTCCGATCTCCCTGTGACATGGACATCCCTACAATTAGTGCAAGCGGACAGTTGAAGTATCATTGAATGAACTTGGAATTTGGGAAAAACATAATTCATAAAACAATTCAGATTCAATCAAGGAAACTTCAGACTACCCGCCTAAACAGGAAGTTTTACTTTCTTCTCAGAATTTTCCAAAATGGGGAATACCTCAAATTTCCAAACAAGCCATTTTCCACCCTTAGTGAATTCCATATTTGTTTCATCAGCGACAAAACTTCCAACGAATTTAGCGCATGTTTCAGGAGCTGCTCTTGATAACCGGTAATTAAACCACTCCTCAAATTCTCCACATTCTTCAGCCTCTTGGTTTCCAAGCTTCACCTGCATTACAACATTTTTCCCATAAACAAACTTGAAAGTACCACTTCACACTTCCCAAAACCTGATGAAATCTAGAATCATAACCTTGTAGATTGAAAAACTAGCATTAGAGAGGAAGAAGCATAAAGTTACCTTTTTGAGAATAACCTTTTCTTTCAGGTTCTGATCCAAGTTCACTGCTTTTCCTCTTCCTCTCCTTTGGCCATTATCTTCTACTGTCCCATTCTTGGGAAGAATGACGCCAGAGTAAACAACGCCGAAATTTCCTTCCCCCAGTTTGTCCAAGATCATAAAATCAGTTCTTGTCAAGCTCCTCCTTCCAATCAAAAAGTCCAGACCCAGTTGCAAAGGAGCCAAAAGGTATGCATCAACGGCGCCAAGTAGAACACCAGGCCTGGCGGTTAAGTAAATCCATGTCAAACCAGCAAAAACTAGAACACCCAATTTCTGCGCATCAGATAATTCATCAGAAACTCTCTGAAACTGCATCAACCCCGATTGTAGAATAGGGAATTGTTGCAGATAGTTAGTGCTCTCTAATAATAGATCATCCGGGACATTCCCAAATAATGCATTACACCTCACTGGACGATATTTAAGACGTTTACTGAACTTGTAGAGACTATTATGGTGGAAAGTGTGCTTAAAAGCAGAGAAACAAACGACATTACGATACTGCTTAGAGGTAGCTGCAATAGGGCTGACGAGGGAAGCCATTGCTACTATTGAAGCGAAGCTTCAGTTCAGTGTGCACTGCAAGAGATTAGTTTAGTTGTTGCTTCCAAGGAATAAAAGAACAAGCTTCAATCAACGGACGGAGGCCATGCTTTTGCCACGTTTGCTCCATCAAATTTATCCAGAAGAATAGGGAACTACGTGGAGGAACGTTAAGCCTATTGTGCTTCAAGGTACACAGGAAGCCGATAAAGGGCCATTTTTTAATTTTTAGTTTAATTTTAATATTTAATTAAAACATTCAAATTACCAATTAATTCGTTTTAATTTAAATTTTATTCTTCCTTTTAATTTAAAAGTTTAACTTTTACTGTACTTAATACTTTTTAATTTCAAAAGATTCAAACTTTAACTAATGGAATCAAACTAATTTAAAAAGATTCAAACTTTAACTAATTTAAAAAGATTCAAAGTTTAATTCGTTTTGACTTGTAATGGAATCAAGTACAAAGAAAAAGGAACAGGACATGCTTATTCCATTCATTTTCTTAATTGTTTCCTTGTGCTTTTACACTGCGTATGGTTGTTGTCTTCAGTAGCTGGAGACGGAATGGAACAAAAATTTAGAGACGAAACGGAACAAAAAGTAGAAACAATGAGATGCTTGGTTATGGTGGACAGAACAGAAAAAGTTGTCTCCGTCTCGAGGACAGAATGTGTTTGATTACAAAGACAAAACGGAAAATTGTAGCAATGACGAAAATATCCCTGATCCTTAATATGATTAGAAATATGTAATTCATTGATAAATTTATTACGAATGATTTGTATAAGTTAAAAAATTAACAAATAATAATAATAACAATTTCAAACACATCACGAATAATAATAATAATAATAATTAGTATTATAATAACAACAAAATTAATAACATTAATAAATAAATGTATAATAATAACTTGTAATAATAATAATTATAATAATAATAAATACAAATGATGCTGAATAGTAATAAAAAGACATCCACGTTATACTACTACTAATAATAATAAATTTCAAATATATTATTATTATTATTATAAATACAAAATGATGCGTAATAATAATGATAATACATCTACATTATACTACTACTAATAATAATGAATTCCAAATATATGTTAATAATTATTATTATTATTATTATTATCATTATAATAATAAATACAAAATGAAGCTTAATAATAATAATAATACATCTACATTATACTACTACTAATAATCATTAATACATAAAACTTAAATATAAATTATTTTTTATTAGTTAAATTTATTTTGATATCTTATATAATATTTATTGATAAATTATTATTTATAAATTTATATTTATTTTAACTATATTTTAATTATTAAATCAAAATTTATTGAAATATATATTTTTAAAGATAATTTTAATTTAATTATATTTATTAATAATTATTAATTTAATTTAATTTAATTATTTATAATTTGAATTAATTAAATATAATATTAAATTATGTTATTTGTAATTCTTATTAATAATTAATATATTAAATAATTAAATAATATTTATTTAGTTATAAGTAAATTAAATTATAGAAAGAACACAAAAAAATCTTTTTTGTGATTTTCGTAAATTTTAAAAACTAAAATAAAACAAAAGAAACCAAAATTTTAAATAAACATAACTTTTCACTAAATTTAAAAATAAAAACATAAAAACAAACTTTCTACTTATGTAAAAGATTAATACGAAGTACATGAACGCTGCTTATATCCCTCTGTCCTCCCTTTTTGGGAGGTAAAAAAAATGTATCCCTGTCATCCAGAGACGGTGGACAGAAAAACAGGGATAGCAACCAAACGTTACTGGAGACAGGTTTTTTGTCCTCTGTCCCCGCTAACCCGCTAACGAAGACAGGAACCAAACCAAACATTGCGTAATAGTACTGAAGACTTGGATGGTATGTTTCTATACCAACACAAGAGAGAGGCCCAACCATAATTAAAAACATTTCTTGAAGTTTCACTGGGTACATCATAATAGTACATCAAACCTACAGGCAAATGTTCAACTTGTCTGAAAATGCGAACACAGACGAATGTTATTGTTCATTGACAGAGCCTTCTTCGACATCTACTTTCTTCACTTACTGCAACCCCGACCAGACCAGACCAGATGAGACCTACTGGCTCAAGGTGCAATTCTTTTGAAGGAAAGAACCAGTAGGCCTAACATAACTGAAGTCTACAAAGGGGTTAAAATTCACTTTCGGGCTAGCAGCTGGAGAAACTGACAATGGCATCTCCGTCCACCTCTTCTCGAAGTTTGCAGTGCAGTCCTTCCCGGCTACTTCTGGTCGGAAACTTGGCTGGATTTGCCTTGCGTCCAGTTTCTTCCAGTTGATTGGCTTGAACCACCTGTGTCGCTTAATTTCTTCAAATCCCAATGGTCCATTTCCTAGGCGTTTAGAAGCATCCTTTTGTAGAAGCTAAAACAAAACCAAGATAAAAGATCGTTGATAAGCTTTTAATTCGGTGGTAATCTTTCAAAAAATAGTTAATTTTGCTCGGATGGATGAATAAAGACACAAAAATGGCAGACAGCTAGAACAAAAGGCTTCATTAACCATCTAAAGTTTTTAACTTCAACAATCAATAACTCATTATCAGCACAGATCCTATAAAATCAGGTCTTCTTAAATGTATCAGAGAAGTTCTAAAACCATCTATACTACACCTCAAGAATCAAGATTGACACTTTTGATTGGATGTACAGACAAAGGAAAAGGTTATGCTTGAAACTTGAGTTCAAAATATGCAAGATTATTCCCAAATGTTAACTTAGAATTCAATTATTAGGTTCAAACATATATATTCCTCATCAGTTCAGGCTACAAGGATTAACTTACCCCTTTCAATAGAGCATGTGCTTCACCAGTCAAAAACGTTGGCAGCTTGATCCTATCCTTCACTATCTTTTGCTGAATTTTGTCCCGGCTACCAACAAAAGGAGGCTGCCCAAGCCACGTGCATGTTAGAAAGAGATGTAGCTGCCTCACTTTTATAGCAAATAAAAAGGAAAAAAGACGTGCAAAAACTTTGAAACTGATGAAGATCTAATTCCATTAATTAGAATGAACATAAAAGACCCAGTCGCGAGATCAAAATCAAGACCAAAATATTTACATTAAAAGAAAAAGATAAACAAACAGAAAATACTGCAGAAGATCCTTCAAGGAAAGGATCGCTAACCTTCCCCGTGAGCATCTCATATAACAGAATTCCCACACTCCACCAATCCGCAGCCTTATCATGCCCCTTTCCAAGAATAATTTCAGGTGCCATATATTCAACAGTTCCACACATGGAATTGGATCTTGTGTTCTCACCAAACTCCTTTGCCAGGCCAAAATCAGTCAACATTACCTGGACCACAAGTTCCACAATAAGTCAGAATTCTGGGTCTATGTATTCCGGTGTGGAAAGAGAGGGAGAACAAATTACATGGCCATCCTCATCAAGCAGGATATTTTCAGGCTTAAGATCCCTATGCATTATGCCATTGCCATGAAGGTGACTGACAGCAGAAACAATCTCTGCAGCATATATGCGTGCCAGATCCTCTCTGAAACACAAGTACAACAACCAATAAAATTGAAGTCCTTACTCTGTGGCACACAAACCAGAGAATATTAAGTCTACCTGAAAAGGCCATGGTGATATAGTTGAAAGAAAAGGTGACCCCCATTAATGAAGTCCAAGATAAGGTACAGTCTATATTTGGTCTGTAATAAGAACAATCCATAGTTAGCACTCTTATACTCTATATTATGCCAACAGACGGATACACTATAGGAAGATCAATAACTGCAAGAATAGAAACTATGAGATAATTTAATCCACCAAGCACATTCCTCATCTCATCAGCTGAATTACATTACAACTTTAGAATAAAAATTAAAATCGAGAAAAGACTGAAACTTACTTGGAAGGAATATTTGAGCTGGACAATGAAGGGATGGTCCACTTTTGTTAGAATGTCTCTCTCAGCTTTCATGTATTCAACATGATTCTTCTCCACTATCTTGTCCTTCCTCATGACCTTCATTGCATATATTTCTGATGTACCCTTTTTCCTGACCTGATAGACCTTACCAAATGCTCCCTGGCCAACAACCTTCAGGACCTCAAAATCTTCAACACCCACATGATTGACATTCTCAAGACTCTCCTCGTTGTCTGTTCCATCTGTAGACAATTCCTCAAGTTCTGCAATTGTGCCCTGCTGGAAAAACTCCACAAGTTCAACTGAATCCTCAGTCTCACGTAAAGTAAGTTTGCTGAGCCTTGGCGATGGGCTAACACAAGAGGGTCCAACCAAGGAATGTGAACGGTTGTAAATGACAACAGGGTCATCATAAATAAGCTCAGAAGCATCAGCTTTCGATAAAGGATTTCCTACATTATCACCATTTACTTCAGCCGGTGACTGCACTGGCAAGGGACCAAAAACAACTTCAGCCGGTGACTGAACTGGCAAGGGACCAAAGACATCAGCAAAATCAAGCTCGACCTGGTCTGACACTGCAACATTGAGGGAATTCAGAGGAAACAGCAACTGGTTGCGCAACGGTTTGCGCATTTGAGTCTTTACCAGATCAGCAAATTGAGAGGAAACCATCTTCTCAGCACCAATATGAAGCCAACTACAGATTGCTAAAATTTATGAAAGACTGCAGGTGCAAACTGCAGATGGCCAACTGTACAGTGGCTACAGAGTGAGCACTTCACAAGTTTGTAAAACGTTTATAGCAGAGGGGCTCCTAACAATGGCTTTAATCAAACTAATGTTGAGGCAAAGGATAGCAGTCCCAAGAAACTTTGGAAGAAGGCAAAAGAGGATCCAGCAGAAGAAGTTGGTCTTGTTTCCCGATTTGCAGGAAACGGCGAATGCTCCAGTAGTTGTTGAATTCATTAAGATGAATCAGTCAAAACTGCAATATATTATTAAAAAGCGCGGTTAAGCCAAAACACTGCCTGATCTAACGGTTAATTACATAGAAATACCTCAAAAACAACAAAAAAGACATCTAGATCTAAACATCTCCATTCAAAGGATAAAGATTCAAATACGCGAAAAAGAAACAATATTCAATAGCAGATATGGTAAGCAAACTTGTGCACGTAACCAAACAAAGTTCAAGAAGACATCAATAAATAAATCCCCAATCATACCCAGAACCCAAAAAACCCGACTTGCAAATCAAAATGACCGTACAAATCAATGGAAGTACACAAGTTAGCGAATTTTTGAAACCCGAAAACAATAAAAAACAAACCACAAACAATAGAAGCAATCCCAAATTCAAACACCCACCAAACCCTTAACAAGTCTAAGAACATTACCCCTACAAGCTTCTTTTTTTTTCTTAAAAAGAAAGCGACCCAGACGAAATTGTACAATAAAACACAAAATCCCATATCAGATATCACCAATAATAACAAAAACAAAAAGAATTATCGTAAAAGAACTTGAAAGACAAAACTGTAGAATTTTCCATGAATATATGTTAAAAAAAACAAAATTAAAGATAATACCCAGTAACTATAAAGCGAACAAGAGGCGAAACGGAGAGAATAAGATAGAGATTGAAGATGTGACGTACCTGAGAGAGGCAGCAAAACTGCGATCCAGGAGGAGATGGTGTGAAACTTGTTTACAGTTTATAAGAGAGCAGTTTTCCTATTTATGGGAGGAGAAAGAAGCTGTGGCGTCGCCGCTTTTATAGGACTTTTTGGAGATGGATTACGTGTCACAATCCTAGTGGTGGATTAGACAATTTAAAATTAATTTTTTATTATTTGGAAATTACTAATTAGAAGAATATGCTTTTCGTTCGGATTTTGTACGCAGTGTGTTGTTATATTGATTGGGAATATAAGCTGGAGATGGCAATGCCCGGTTCAGGCCTGAAATTTTGTTCCCGGTTTGTTTACTGATTGGGAAAATCCCCAAAGATGCTAATGAGTCAGGTTGGGCTCATAGGCTCTAGCCTAACTTGGATACGGCTGATGAAGCCGGAGTTTGACTTGGCTTAATCTTAGTTTGGTTGAACTTATATTAGTAGAATTTTTATCAGTAAAATTTTTTTTATAGATCTTTTCTGATAATAACTTTTTAAAAAAGTCAGTTGACTATTTGACAGTCATTTAAAAAAGAATTTTTTTAAATGAGTTTCATATAGTAGACTATTTGGCAACATAAAAATAAAAAATACTTTTAATTTTAAGTATATTTTATTTTGTAATAAAAATTATTTATGCATACAAATATTATTTAAAGTATATTAATCAATATGCAAAGCACAATATATTAATTATTATATAATTTTAAACCATATGAAATATAAATGAAAATATATCTAACCAAATCTTTTATATAGATTATAACATAAATAAACTAATATCAAAAATAAATATTAAAACATATAAAAAGTCAAATAATATTATATAAATCCTAAAATAAATATCCAATTTTAGTAAATATTTAAATCCTTAATAAACAGAGAGATAGGTTTGTGGGTATTGTAGGGATTATGTGTAAAAACTAAGGGCAAAAGGAATTAAAAAATAAGTTCATTAATTAATCTGAAAATCTAGCTGAAAAACGCTTTTTTTAGAAACTTCAAATTTTAACTTCTTAAAAAGTTATATTTTAGCTGACAAAAAAGTCATATCTATTAAAGAAGTGCTTTTCTATTGTACAATCAAACACTTATTTTTCTTAAAAAAGACTTTTGTAGTGGAGAAAAATGTTTATTGACCTCTCAAAAGTCCATCCAAACAGGCACTTATTCAGACTTAAATTTATTTTTAAAATAAAAAATATTTAAAAGTATCATTTTTAATAAAATGGTATTATTTTGCTTATAAAAATTTGAGTCTGAAGTCAGTTTGAATCTGAAGTCGGGCCATGCTGGGATGGACCGAGCCCAATTTCCATCTCTAAATATGCCTTTCGTTTTTTTAAATAACAGATGAAAAGTGTTTTTTTAAATGTAAATTTGATTGGCTCAAAAAATCTGAACAATATTATTTTAAAAGAAAAATATATACCCAATTCGAAACTTGTTCAATTTGAAACAATCCTATTGATTCGAACTAAATCAAGCCAAACCTGGACTCAAATGTTATCATTAGACATTTCTAGGATTTGTATAACTTATCAAAGATTTCGGTTCCTGAGACATTAAATCAGACAGCTTGATGAAACAAAGGCTAATAATAACAAAACATTAATCCAACATCTCGATTCACTGTTCTCTTCCTTCCTAGGATCTAGGATACAAATTCTACACAAGAAACCCAGGGAAACCTTTAACAAGCATTAAGCTCAAGTGACAAATTCATCATAATAGTGATGGGGAACTTCATGAGTAGATCCATCTCCATTTATGTCAAAGTTGAAGGCAGTTTGAGCTTTAAGATCAATCTAACAGAATTTCCAATGATGGTTGCAGTTTACACATGTTACATAGGTTGTCATAGGTTCGTCGGCGCTCCGGGTTTGCATCTGATGGTACGTACACTTCCGCTGACCGCAACGGCCGCACTTGAACTGATCGGTCGTGGCTTTTGGTGGACCTCCACGTTCACAATCAAACAAGGCTTTCTCTTTAATTTGGCTGTTCTCTCGCTGTCTTTGTTCACTGGCCATTTCTTCAGGAGTCATAGTGATGAGTCTCTCTGGTTTCACTTGACCAAGAAGAACCTTTCTCCTCAGATCAGGGTTGTTGGGATCCTTAATGTTGAACATTATGGATCTATACTTGAACTTTTGTGCTCCATTTGACCGACCCAACTTTTCAAACATTGCAGATTCCACAGAGACGGCAACTCGGAATGGATCACATGCATTCACTTCACTTCTCAAGTCTTCATCTGCCTCTCCAGCTACTTTGGACAAGGCCTCCGCAAGAAGTTCACGAACTTTGTCTCGCAAAGCATCATGGCACTTAAGCAACGCAGTCAACTTTGGTGGACCACTACTTGCTTGTGATCCCTTACTACTGGAACTGTGCCTGTCATCCTTTGATATCTTTTCAATCTTGACAGCCTCTGCCCGGTTTAACTTCTCAACTTTAACATTTTCGGAGCTATATTGCTGTTCAACCTTTATTGAACTCGATTTTTGAAGTTTCTCAACTTTGATAGTTTCTCCATTTGAAACCTCAGCTTTCACAGAGCTTTTGTCATCAACAATACCATTCTTCTTTTTGGTGGTCTCATCAATCACTATTTTTTTCCAGATTTCAAGTAAGTTCAACGCCACGGAGTGGATTTTCTCCATAGGATGCTTAGTGAGAGGTCGAAGCCGCTTCCCAACCTAAAACACGCAACGAAGCAGAACTTTAGCAGACATAGTTAATGTCACCAAAATGATAACTTCACATTCAAACTGATATCAATTGAACACAAGCAAGAAACCACCAAGATTGACATCTTGCAATATAAGAAATGTAGTTTGGAAAGTGTAATAACAAACGATGTCAAGTCTGATGAATAAAGTGTTCCATTTATCTGGAGGAAAACTTAGTATGCTCTTGAAAAAACAAAACCATTCAGCCAAAGTTCCAAAGTACTTCACAAGACGAGAGATGAAGAAGAGGAAATAATGAGAATGTAAATTGAAGAAAAATAAATGCTTGAATGATCCACAATTCGAATGGTTCCAAAAAGAGTAAAAAGCTTTTCATGAGCAAAAGTAACAGACATATTTCCTGAGAGATATGGTGGTTGACCAAATTGGCACTAAGGTTAAGTAGAGCCACAAATGCACAGGACAATCAACCCAAGCAGCTGGCTCGGTTTCTCTACATCAAAAAAGCTCCAGATACAATCACTGAAAAACATTTCCCACAGGACTTGTTGCAGGAAAAGGATAATCTGAAACGAGTAGTCCGATATGCACCAGAAAATCAATAATCCCCACGATAATTTCATGATCACAGGAGGTAAGCCTACTCCACTAATTAGCTTCAATTCGAGTTACAACGAACAAATAGTTAAAAACGAAAAAGGAGTTACTCATTGCTCAAATTGAACCCATTGAAATTTCAGCAAGCTCTCCCTGTTATACAAGCTATGACAAAAATAGGAACTTCATAATCGTAACTCCCAACAAAATCCACCCAATTCGATAGGTGGCAATTTCATATTTCACCAAAATTTGGTAGATAGGGAAATGTAAGAAAGATTGAATCCTCTGAACATGGAGAGGAAATAGTTTAACCTGAGTGGAGACCAGAACATCGTAAGTAACAGGGAAACTTTTGAGCTGTTTCAGCGCGTCAACGCACCGCACCACCTCCGGCCCACCAGATGAAACTCCACTTCCCGCAGCCGCATCGGCTGCTTTCTTCGCCGCCTCGAACAGCTCCACGAGCTCCCTCTCCATTGATCCTCAAATCCCTAAAAGAAACCCTCCCAAATTCCAAAAATCGAAATTTTTTTCCTAATCGGATACACAAACTGAACAAAATTACAACCTTGAAAAAAAAAAGAGATTACAAAGATCTACACATGGAATTTCGCGATGAAAGGACGAGTAAATAGTACCAGACCGATTCGTAGTGGATAGCTCGTGTCAACGTATAGAGAGTATGGAGACTTCTAGGTCTTCGTGTCGATTTGCAGAAGAGGAGAAGACGGAGAGCTGACCTCGCACACAGACACAGTACCTAACTAACACAAATCCTTGCAACTACATTACACCTTCCCCTCCACCAACCCTTCGGGCTTCGGGCCTAGTCTGTGTTCCAGACTCTAGTGGACTTTTCTTGTTGTGTCTTGGCGGCCCTACAAGGATGTTTTAACCCCAACATAGAGTGTAAATTACATTTTAGTTTTTTCTTATTTTTATAAAAAAAATGTTCATCCATACCTCTTGTCATTTTATCTATAAATAAATTAACAAGAAAAATAAATGAATGAATTTATATTACTTGTATTAGTTTTATGTGGAAAAATAATTATCTTAGTCATACTATAATAAAATAAATAGTAATTTTAATCACATTTTGATATTATCTAAAATTAATAGTTCAATCTTAAATTGATCGATCTTTATGTTTAAAGGGCTCGAAGGCCCAACTCTCCATCCTAAAATGACATAATTTTGGATAGTTTGATTGAACTTTGGGTTGAAATCAATCCACATCTTGCAAGTCGGGCAGAAGTAATTTGATTACCAATTTATCCCTTTATCATACTTATTTAACCAATATGTTAAAAATCAAATCTAATATTGAATTGGTCAAGGTTTAAACGGTGTTAAACCATCATAAAATTGGTATATAAATAACAAAAAGAACAAATTATAAGTATAAGTAAAATAAAATACATTATTGAAATAAAAAGAATCGCTAGTTTTTATTATTACATACAACAACAACAAAAACCTCAATGTACAAGGCTCCCTATTTTGCAAGAATTGAGAAAAAGACATCAATTGTACGTGGTCTTCGCTTTGCATTTTACAAAGAATTTATTTTCGTTACTCAGACCTGTAACATTTTGATAACAAATGAATATCCTTACTAATAATGAATTGAATATAACAATTCAAACTAAATTTGAATCTAACATAAAACTTAAATTAATAATAAAAATCAAAATTGTATTTTTGAAGGAGGTTGTGTCTCGTCATCGTTAAAAGTTTCAAATTCTCCGACGATATCTAAAGACTCATAAATCACGATTCCATCTAAAGTATCTACATTAATTTCTTTTATTTAAATAAATTACAAATTATTAATTTATAAAATTATTATCAATTGCAAATTTGTAGTATAGTATGCTTTTAAGTTACATGTGATCAAAATAAGATATGATCTAACCATTAGTAAATGTTCTTAATTCATTAGTTTTGACAAATGCAATTTCTTCACAAATCACTTTTTCAAGTTTAATATAGTCAAGATCAGGTGATAATCTTCTTCTTTGATTTAAAAATTAGTATAATCAATAAAATCAATATCAATTGGATCATGCATTCTCTTTTTATCATATGCTCTGAATACATAATAGAAAAATTATAAAGTCAATAATAAAAACCAAAATTAATGAAAAATAAAAAAAAACTATAAAATATGTTCTTGTATCATAAGCAATGTAAACAAGGTCATTAAGTTTTTGATGTTTAAAACAATTCCGTTTCTTTATATGAATATGTTAAAAAACGATCAAATTGCATTCACAACTTGATGCAGAGGTTGTTTAACCGAGTAATCTAATAGCGAATTTTTCAATATTAGAGCCCTTTTATCAAATATTATCCACCGGTCATCTTTATTTTATATCAATAATTATGATAAATAAAATTTTATATTATGAATGAGTAAATAATGAACTGAAAGTGTAAGAACTTGCTAGGTTGCATTTTTGTCATCATAAGTTCTCTGCTTGCAGATGATCTAACAAACTGTTGGTAGTACGTGAACACCAGGACCTAATTAACTTACAATCCACCACAGCGGATAACTGCCTTTCTAACAAACTTTGTACATAACTCTAACAAACCTCAACAGCTAGGACACTCACACAACGTCTCTGTAAATAATCACAACAGAATTCGTTAGCTCTGTATGTATATATAAGCATTTTATATAGTGTGTTTAACAGCAATATACGAACAGTTTATTTGCTCTTCTCTTTCTTTTTTGTTTCATCGGTTAACGGTGAAGATACCAAAGCAAAACTTGCATGGTATCAAAGAGAAGATCCATACAGTTACAAACACCTAATCTCTAAATAAAAGCTCGAATCAACCATAGAAGATGATAGTCAAACAAGTGATGAATATCAAGTCAACCAGACGATTCTTACCAGCTGATGGTCCGCGAACAGTCATGGTGACAAATGTCCTTGACGGGAACAATTATCTGAGTTGGAACAGATCGATGACCATTTCTCTTAAAGCCAAGAACAAATTAGGATTTGTGAACGGAGAAACGAAAAAACCAGAAGGAAATATCACTCAGATGAAGAAATGGATCACTGTTGACAACATGGTAATTGCTTGGCTCTTAAATGCTACAATCAAAGAAATTCGCGATTTATTCATAGTGGTAACAACTGCACGAGAACTGTGGGAGGAGCTAAGAAGCTGCTACGCTAAGAGCAGTGGTCCTCACCTGTATCAGTTAACGCAGGAAGTCAATAACCTACGACAAGGTAACGACACCGTAACTCAATATTTTTCGAAATTGAAGAAGTTATGGAATGATGTGGATAGTCTAATGCCTATAATGAAATGTGTGTGTGATGCGGCGGAAGATAATAGGGAAGTAGCAAATATAAATAAATTGATGGATTTTATGATGGGTTTAAAGGAAAAGTTTTCCACCGTAATCAGTCAAATTATGTTGTTGGAACCATTACCATCTATTAGTAAAGCGTTCCCCACAATTGTCACTGTTGAAAAACAAAGGAACATTAACAGTATGTCAAAAGGTGTGAATAACATGAATATTGCTATGTTAGCAAATCCTGTTGTACACAGTGGTCCAGCAAATGATAAACGGCATAATTAAAGTAAAGATGGTGGAAACAAAAGAGGTTTTGTCATAAAATCGGACATCTCAGGGAATCATGTTTCAAACTGAACGGGATACCGGAATGGTATAAAGAACTTCAACGTATAAAAGGGAAGGGTACATTTGTGGGGGCAACAGCACTGGACAATCCAATTAGTGAAGGATAAGAAACACAGGAGAATTAAATGGATGTTGCCACACTCGTAAAACAAGTGCAGGAACTTATGTGAATCATCAAACGTAAACAAGTCCCTAAAGCACATCATGTAGCTTACAACAACTGTGCAGGTAACTCCTCTACCTCTAACGGTTCATTTTGCAGTAGCGAAAAATATGACAGTGATTTATGGATAGTAGATTCGTGGGTCCCTACGCATATGTGCTCGAAACCTAGCTTATTAGAAAATCTCGCAACAGGATACACCACACCAGTAATCCTACTTGATGGTTCTTATAGAAATGTTACTGCTGTTGGGAAAATAAATCTGCACCCAAAACTAACTCTTTCAAATGCCCTACGTGTACCGACTTTTAACCAAAATCTGATGTCAGTTCACAAAATTGCCACCGAAAATAAATTGATAGCCATTTTTACTGACAACAAAGTTTTTTTACAAGACCCATGGAGTGATGATATTGTAGCGATAGTCGAAGCGAAAGGAGGCATTTACTGTCTTACTACCCACAATTTGACCATCGGCTTAAAAGGTCAATCTCTCAAGTTTTACGTAAATATATCATTTGCTAATTTTGTATTCAATGATTATACTTTGTGGCATCATCAATTAAGACACGTATCACCGAGTAAACTTTTGCATGTACTAATTTCTATTTCAAAAACTCCTACTAAATTTTGTTGTGACATTTGTCCTCTTGCAAAACAAGAAAGAAATCCTTTTTCAAGGCACAAAATAATAGCTACAAAATCCTTCGAACTATTGCATGTCAATGTCTGGGGCCCGTACAATACTCCGAACATTAATGGATCAAGATTTTTTCTTACCATAGTTGATGAATTTTCACGTGCTACACGGACTTACTTAATAATAAGGCCTATGTTCACGAAGTGCTCAAAATTTTTATCAACATGATTGAAACTCAATTCTCATCGAAACCTTTATGCTTAAGAACTAATAATGGAACCGAATTCATAAACCAATCTTGCCAAAATTTGTTTCATAAGAAAGGCATCATTCACTAAAAATCATGCGTTTACACACCACAGCGGATAACTCCCTTTTATAACAAACTCTGTACATAGCTCTAACAAACCTCAACAGCTAGGACACCCACGCAACGCCTCTACAAATAATCACAACAGAATTCGTTAGCTCAGCATGTATATCTATGCATTTTGTAAAGTGTGTTTAATAAGAATATACGAAAAAGTTTATTTGCTCTTTTCTTTCTTTTTTGTTTCATCGGTTAACGGTGAGCATACCAAAGCAAAACTCCCACAAACTTCTGTAAACCTTTGTATTCAATCCCATCAAACAGATCGCCCATAATATCATTTGTACATATGTCTCCACTATAAAAACAATAAGGATTGAGAAAATAAGTTGATCAGTGGAATTGTTAGTAGGTCTTTATCTATCATTGGTCAAGAATATCTATATAAGGTTTGTACAATTTTTCCTTCCATGTAAAATGATTTATAATTGTTTTACAAGCTCTGTACATACCATCATATAAATGCTTCAAATATGGCTTCCTATCAAAGTCAACAATCCTTAACAACCTTATAAGCGAAGCCACAATTTTTACAATGATCAAGCAAGCACCCTAAAATATATTATCTAGAATAATAACACAAACTTCTTTTCCTTTCGCAATCTATAGAAACTTATGAATTGAAAAATGTTTACTTATCACAAAATTCGAAGTTGTTGTTTAAGTTTATAAACAATTTTCAAACTAATAAATGCAGTTGCAAACATGATAGCTGCAAGACACATGATATTAACCCAAATTTCTTGCTTTCTTAACCAAGACAAGAAAAATGATATGATTATACACAAAAATTGTGATATTAGATGCACGTGAAGCAAATTAGAAATATGGTTCATACCGCTAATATCTTTTAAAACAAGGTTTGTTCAATGAGCAATGATGGAGACCAATAAATATGTCCATACTTTGATTGTAGCAAGTATTCAGTTGATGCATAACTAGATGTATTATCCGTAATAAAATGCACAACATTCTTTGGTCCAACCCTCTCAACAATTTCAGAAAAATAATTCAGATAAAGTATGAGTACTTTTTACCATATTAGAAACATCAAAGGACTTAAAAAAAGTTATTCCAATATTATAATAAACCAAGAACTTAATCAAGATTCCTTGTCTTTAATTAGTCCACCCATCTGTCATAATAGTGCATCTTGTTGATTCTCAACTAGTATATATATCCACAATCAACTGACATTGTTTTTTTAAATCTTAAAGTAAAGGCACATGAATCTCGTAATAAAATGGTACCTTAAATCTTGTACCTATTGCTATTGTAACATTTATTACTTCTTGAAAATATGATGAATTTAAAGCATTTAAAGGGATACATGAATGATAGAACCATCTAGCTTATGCTTGTTTACACTACAAAACAACATTTTTATCAACCAAAATACTTTTTAAACAAGGCTGAGAATTAAGGAAAACAAGAATCTATGTCAATAGTAGCTTTCTTTTTTCCTCTATCTAATACTTGTAGTGCTTCATCATATTCAAAAGATATATCATGAGCCTTTTTTATTTTCCTTTTTCTTTTTTACTTATTGCTGCAAATAATTTCCAATCCTCTCACGTACATCAAACGATAATTTTTTGTTAGAAGCAATATTATCCTTAATATTAGCAAATTGTTATTTCATTTTATGAATTCTTCCCCTTTTAAATATTTTACCGCAAAATATACAATTATATTGAATATTCCCATTAGATGCTTGAAAGGAAGAAAAATAATTTCATATTGGATCAGACTAATCACTAGTAGAGAATGCTAAGTTCGTTGAATCTTTTTATGATGATTTCATATTCTCCATTATAATTTTAATATGAAAATATGAGAAAATAAGTATGTTTGTTTTGCACAAAAATAAGTCACAAAATAACGAACCAGAGAAGAAAGGTGTAACGAAAAGATAAAAGATTGAAAACGAAAATCCTCCTAAACTTTGTCTTCTTGATTCCTACATATTTTTATGTCTAATATGACTTTTTAACTTAAATCACCACAACTACCAAAAGAAAAAACAATAAAACGGAAAATTAACTTGTAATCTTAACACAATGAATCAAAAAATATATAGAAGAAACAAAAAAAGGTTGAAAATGAATTAAAAACATTACAGAAAATCAATTCAAATAAGAAACATAAATTAAAATCTTTTCCAAAAGTTGAAGTGTGCTTAAAGGACACTAAAAATTTCAGTATCCTTCTCTAAACATATTTATTTAAAACGTAAACATTACTTTTTAATTCACTATTAAAGTATTCTAAACAAAATTATTTGTCAATACTAAATTACTAATTAATAACTTTTCAATGCCCTTATTTAAACATACTTCTTTAAATTTTAAACATCACTCTTTAACATACTCTTGAGTTATATTAAACAAAATTACTTATCTATAACAAATTACTAATTAATAACTTTTTAATGTTTTTTGTAAATATACTTCTTTAAAGTTCAAATATCACTCCTTAACACGTTCTTAAATTTTCCTAAACAAAATTACCTGTTTATACTAAGTAACTAATTAATAGCATTTTTAGTGTCATTCTTTAAATATGCTTTTTTAAAGTTTAAATATCACTCCTTAACAAACACTTAAAATATCTTAAACAAAATTAATTATCGATATTAAATCACTAATTAATAATTTTTTCAGTGCCTTTCTTTAAATATACTTCTTTAAAGTTTAAATAAATTTCTATTTTGTTTTGAATTTTGATCAATAAATACTAATATTCTTAATATCATTAAAAAAGTAAATTTATATCTTCTTCTTATTTTTAAGTTTCACTATTTATTTCAAGTATAATATCTTCTCTTTATATTTCTCTTCTCAGGTCGTAGTATATGAAAGCTGAAAAGTGAAAACAAAACAAAATTCCTCCATGTTTTATTAATTTTTCCTGTCTAGAAGACTAAAAGTCTAAAACTTTATATCAATTTTCTCGTATCTGTTATCTCAAACTCAGACCTCTCTCTCTCTTTCTCTTCTCCCATTCCCAAACCCGTTTTGAAGGAACGTAAGCAGTAACGATGAAGTCATTCGTATCGCTAATACCAAGTTGCGTCTCGTAGACTTCCCAACTTGAAGAGGGAATGTTGGTATTACGTGAACACCATGAGCTAATTAATTTACAATCCACCACAGCGGGTAACTCCCTTTTTCTAACAAACTCTGTACATAACTCTAACAAACCGCAACAGCTAGGACACCCACGTAACACCTCTGTAAATAATCACAACAGAATTCGTTAGCTCAGCATGTATATATATGCATTTTGTAAAGTGTGTTTAATAGGAATATACGAAAAAAGTTTATTTGCTCTTTTCTTTCTTTTTTGTTTCATCAGTTAACGGTGAGCATACAAAAGCAAAACTCCCACAAACTTCTGTAAACCTTTGTATTCAATCGCATCAAATAGATTGCCTATGATATCATTTGTACATATGTCTCCACTATAAAAACAATAAGTATTGAGAAAATAAGTTGATAAGTGGATTTTTTTAGTAAGTCTTTATCTTATCATTGGTCAAGAATATCTATATAAGGTTTGTACAATTTCTCATTCCTTGTAAAATGATTTATAATTGTTTTACAAGCCCTATACATACCGTCACATATATGCTTCAAAGATGGCTTCTTATCTGAGTCAACAATCCTTAACAATCTTATAAGCGAAGCCATAATCTTTACAATGATCAAGCAAGCATCCTAAAATTTATTAACTAGAATAATAACACAAACTTCTTTTCCTTTCGCACTCTACAGAAACTTATGAATTGAAAAATATTTACTTATCACAAAATTTGAAGTCGTTGTTTATATTTATAAACAATTTTCAAACTAATAAATGTTGTTGCAAACATGATAGCTGCAAGACACACGATATCAATCCAAATTTCATGCTTCTTAACCAAGACAAGAAAATGATATGATTACACACAAAAATTGTGATCTTAGATGCACGTGAAGCAAACTAGAAATATGGTTCATACCGCTAATATCTTTTAAAACAAGGTTTGTTCAATGAGCAATGATAGAGACCAATAAATATGTTCATACTTTGATTGTAGCAAGTATTCAGTTGATGCATAACTAGATGTATTATCCGTAATAAAATGCACAACATTCTTTGGTCCAACCCTCTCAACAATTTTAGAAAATAATTCAGATAAAGTATGAGTACTTTTTACCATATTAGAAACATCAAAGGACTTAATAGAAATTATTCCAATATTACAATAAACCAAGAACTTAATCAAGATTTCTTGTCTTTAATTAGTCTACCCATCTGCCATAATAGTGCATCCTGTTGATTCTCAACTAGTATATGTATCCACATCAACTGACATTGTTTTTTTAAATCTTAAAGTAAAGGCACATGAATCTCGTAATAAAATGGTACCTTAAATCTTGTACCTATTGCTATTGTAACATCTATTACTTTTTGAAAATATGGTGAATTTAAAGCATTTAAAGGGATACATGAATGATAGAGTCATCTAGCCTATGCTTGTTTACACTGCAAAACAACATTTTTATCAACCAAAATACTTTTTAAACTAGGTTAAGAGCTAAGAAAAACAAGAATCTATGTCAATAGTAGCTTTCTTTGTTCCTCTATTTAATACTTGTGGTGCTTCATCATCTTCAAAAGATATATCATGAGCCTTTTTATGTTCATTTTTTTTACTTATTGCTGCAAATAATTTCCAATCCTCTCACGTACATCAAACGATACTTTTTCGTTAGAAGCAATATTACCCTTAATATTAGCAAAATGTTATTTCATTTTAATTTTTTTCCCTCTTTAAATATTTTACCGCAAAATATACAATTATATTGAATATTCCCATTAGATGCTTGAAAAAAAGAAAAATAATTAATATTGGATCAGGCTTACCACTAGTAGAGAATGCTAAGTTCATTGAATATTTTTTTCTGATGATTTCATATTCTTCATTATAATATTAACATGAAAATATGAGAAAATAAGTCACAAAATAACGAACCAAAGAAGAAAGATGTAACAAAAAGATAAAAGTTTGAAAACAAAAATCCTCCTAAACTTTGTCTTCTTGATTCTTACGTCTTTTTATGTCTAATATGACTTTTTGACTTAAATCACCACAACTACCAAAAGAAATAACAATAAAACAAAAAATTAACTTGTAATCTTAATACAAGGAATCAAAATATATAGAGAAGAAACAAAAAAAAAAGGTTGAGAATGAATTAAAAACATTACAGGAAATCAATTCAAATAAGAAACATAAATTAAAATCTTGTCCAAAAGTTGAAGTATGGTTAAAGGACGTTTCAGTGCTCTTCTCTAAACATATTCCCTTAAAACGTAAACATTACTCTTTAATTCACTATTAAATTATTCTAAACAAAATTATTTGTCAATACTAAATTACTAATTTATAACTTTTCAATGTCCTTACTTAAACATACTTCTTTAAATTTTAAACATCACTCTTTAACATACTCTTGAGTTATACTAAACAAAATTACTTATCTATAACAAATTACTAATTAATAACTTTTTTAATGTTTTTTTAAATATACTTCTTTAAAGTTTAAATATCACTCCTTAACACATTCTTAAATTTTCCTAAACAAAATTTCCTATTTATACTAAGTAACTAATTAATAGCATTTTTAGTGTCATTCTTTAAATATGTTTTTTTTAAGTTTAAATATCACTCCTTAAAAAACACTTAAAATATCTTAAACTAAATTAATTATCTATATTAAATCACTAATTAATAACTTTTTCAATGTCTTTCTTTAAATATACTTCTTTAAAGTTTAAATAAATTTCTAATTTGTTTTGAATTTTGATCAATAAATACTAATATTCTTAATATCATTAAAAATTAAATTTATATCTTCTCCTTATTTTTAAGTTTCACTATTTATTTCAAGTATAATATCTTCTCTTTATATTTCTCTTCTCGGATCATAGTATATAAAAGCTGAAAAGTGAAAACAAAACAAAATTCCTCCATGTTTTATTAATTTTTTCTGTTTAGAAGACTAAAAGTCTAAAACTTTATGTCAATTTTCTCATATCTGTTCTCTCAAACTCAAACCTCTCTCTCTCTCTCTCTCTCTCTTTTTCTTCTCCCATTCCCAAACCCGTTTTGAAGGAACGTGAGCAATAACGTTGAAGCCATTCGTATTGACTTCCTAACTTGAGGAGGGAATGTTGTTAGCACGTGAACACCAGGAGCTAATTAATTTACAATCCACCACAGTGGATAACTTCTTTTTCTATCAAACTCTGTACATAGCTCTAACAAACCTCAACAGCTAGGACACCCACACAACGCCTTTGTAAATAATCACAACAGAATTCGTCACCCCAACTACCAAAAGCAATAACAATAAAACGGAAAATTAACTTGTAATCTTAACACAAGGAATCAAAAAATATATAAAAGAAACAAAAAAGAGGTTGAAAATGAATTAAAGACATTACAAAAAATCAATTCAAATACGAAACAAAAATTAAAATCTTTCCCAAAAGTTGAAGTATGTTTAAAGGACACTAAAAATTTCACTGTCCTTCTCAAAGCATATTTCTTTAAAACGTATACATTACTTTTTAATTCACTATTGAATTATTTTAAACAAAATTATTTTTCAATACTAAATTACTAATTAATAACTTTTCAATGTCCTTATTTAAACATACTTCTTTAAATTTTAAACATCACTCTTTAACATACTCTTAAGTTATACTAAACAAAATTACTTATCTATAACAAATTACCGATTAATAACTTTTTAAATGTTTTTTAAAATATACTTCTTTAAAGTTTAAATATCACTTCTTAACACATTTTTAAATTTTCCTAAACAAAATTACCTATTTATACTAAGTAACTAATTAATAGCATTTTTAGTGTCATTCTTTAAAAATGCTTTTTAAAGTTTAAATATCACTCCTTAACAAACACTTAAAAAATCTTAAACAAAATTAATTATCTATATTAAATCACTAATTAATAACTTTTTCAGTGTCTTTCTTTAAATACATATACTTCTTTAAAGTTTAAATAAAATTTTGTTTTTTTTTTATTTTGATCAATAAATGCTAATATTCTTAATATCATTAAAAAATTAAATTTATATCTTATTTTTATTTTTAAGTTTCACTATTTATTTCAAGTATAATATATTCTCTTTATATTTCTCTTTTCGGGTCATAGTATATGAAAGCTGAAAAGTGAAAATAAAACAAAATTCCTCCATGTTTTATTAATTTTTCCTGTCTAGAAGACTAAAAGTCTAAAACTTTATATCAATTTTCTCGTATCTGTTATCTCAAACTCAGACCTCTCTCTCTCTTTCTCTTCTCCCATTCCCAAACCCGTTTTGAAGGAACGTAAGCAGTAACGATGAAGTCATTCGTATCGCTAATACCAAGTTGCGTCTCGTAGACTTCCCAACTTGAAGAGGGAATGTTGGTATTACGTGAACACCATGAGCTAATTAATTTACAATCCACCACAGCGGGTAACTCCCCTTTCTAACAAACTATGTACATAGCTCTAACAAACCTCAACAGCTAGGACACCCACATAACGCCTCTGTAAATAATCACAACAGAATTTGTTAGCTCAGTATGTATATATTTGCATTTTGTAAAGTGTGTTTAACAGGAATATACGAAAAAATTTATTTGCTATTTTCTTTCTTTTTTGTTTCATCGGTTAACAGTGAGGATACCAAATCAAAACTCGCACAAACTTCTGTAAACCTTTGTATTCGATTGCATCAGATAGATCGCCCATAATATCATTTGTGCATATGTCTTCACTATAAAAACAATAAGGATTGAGAAAATGAGTTGATAAGTGGATTTTTTTAGTAAGTCTTTATCTTATCATTGGTCAACAATATATAAGGTTTGTACAATTTCTCCTTCCCTTTAAATCAATGATTTATAAGGTTTGTATAATTTCATATCGGTCAAAGATTAAAATTAAACAATAAATTAATTTAATTTGCGCTTAATCCGGTTGAACTGGTCGATCCAGTCTATTTTTATATCATTGTATGTATTGTTATGTTTTCAAACAAGCAATGATAACACAAGGAACATACGATATAAAAATATATAACTTTATTAGAGTTTTGTGTAATTAACTTTGTTATTTTATTAGGTATAAATTATAATTGGTTTATTTTTTCAATAATGAGGAGACACACTTAAAAATGAAAAATTGAAGTTTAACTAACTAAATCCGAATTTATTGAAAATTGAGTTATATATATATATATATTTGGATTAAATTAAATTTAAAATGTTTAACCTTCTTACACGGCAAACTTACGAAATGGTTACCTTTCCGGCGGTTCTCCGGTGGTGTGTTCCTATGGGAATATGCTAATTTCTGGACATAATTGGCTTTACCTCCTATGATTATGGAAGTACATGCTTTATTTTGTATACTTAATAATACTAATTAGATTACGGGTGTTTGTTTACATTTTTATCTCTGATTTTTTTATTTTTGTCTTTAAATTTAGTAAAGAATTATGTTTGTTTGAGTTTAAAATTTTCTGATTTTATTTTTTTTGTTTTTTAAAATTATAAAAACCAAAAAAATGGTTTTTAATTAAAATATATGTAATTAAATTGTAATAATTATTAATAAATATAATTAAATTTAAAATATATAAATATTAAAATATATTTAAAATAAATATTAATGATTTATTTTATTAAAATAACATAATATGAAAATAAATATTATATAAGAGATTAAAATTATTTATTTAATTAAAACTAATGTATCTTTAAGTTTTATCTAGTATGTAATTATTATTAGTGATAAAAATCTAACTACATTATAAAATGAAAACTAAAAACTATAGTAGAAAAATAAAGTAGAACCAAACGAACTCTTAGATTTTTTTATTAATTTTAGTTAAGAGTTAAGATATA
This sequence comes from Erythroxylum pelleterianum, assembly GCA_027563865.1. Taxonomy (NCBI): domain Eukaryota; kingdom Viridiplantae; phylum Streptophyta; class Magnoliopsida; order Malpighiales; family Erythroxylaceae; genus Erythroxylum; species Erythroxylum pelleterianum. The sequence goes on from JAOQMR010000005.1 coordinate 1,034,908, forward strand.
TCACAACAGATAAACCAAATAATCAATAAACTTGGAGTAATGAGAAAATAAGTAAAAAATAACCATATAAATCAACAATAATAATAACAACACCAAGTAGAAATCTCGCTGAGGTGTGATGTATGAGAAAGTTTAGTAGTACGCAACCTTATCTTTAATTAGTAGAGAGAATGCTTCTAAATGATCAATGAATTAAAAAAAATCTTATAAATATTATTATAAATAAATTATAGTTATTATTTTAAATAAAAATTTAATAAAAACTAATAAATTTATTTAAAATAATATTATTATTTTTAATAAAAAATTTAATGAAAAACAAAAGGTTATATATTATAAATAAATTTCAATAAATAATTTTGTATCTTTTACTCTAAATATTAATAGAAAATATTGTTAAAAGAGTAATTAATAACACACAAAAATTAAATGATTAGACAACCGCAAAAACGACGTGACGGAGAGTTCACTGGACAAGAATTGTCTTATTGTCATCTCTCTCTGAGCTGTCCTCTCACCGACATTCGCGCTCTTTATTATCTGCTACGCCACAGCCACCGCCAACTCCTCCACCGCCGGTACGCCCTACTCCGTCCAACTTAAACCTCTCTCATCACTTACATTTTCTTTACTTTATAGATGCTTACTTAGCTATCAGATAATTGAGGTAGGATCTGCATCAGTAATCATCAACCGACGGAAAAGGTGAAAGCAAAAGTAGTGCAGGTGAGGAAGGGATGAGATCTGATCTTCCAACACAGAAATAGAATGAGAGAGAGAATACCGTTTCAGTCTCTGCCATTTCAAGATGATTTCGTTTTCACTGTAATTGGTAGTATATGTGTGCGTATGTCTAATTCTGATTTCACTTCGTTTTCTCTTATCCCGAGACGATAAGCTCTCTGATTCCTCTGATACGTTCCGCTTCCACATTTATTGTAGCTCTTTTAATCATTCACTACTCTTTTGTATTTTGTTTTTTAATTAGTGTAAATAATGTCATTATATTCGTTATAATTGAGATTTTGGGGTCTCTGATCCAGTAGTACTTTCGGTAGTAATTTCTTTTTCTTGTCTTATGTGTTCTCCAGATTTGGCACTTGTTGTCGACAACACTATCCCTGGAGTTTGTTTTGTAGTCTGTATCATCGGTCAGAGATTTGTCAAGATCTAATTCTGATTGCAATTTCCTGTTTTGTCTCTGCCTCTGTCGTTGGGGCCAATTTTCTGCGTGCCATTGAACCAGGTCTTTAAGGGTTTCATCTGGAATAAGAAATAAACACCAAATCTGTCAAAAGTTCTGATACTCTGATTTGTGCATTGTGGAGTGAGTTTATTACTCATGATGGTTCCTGCATAAAGGAAACTCAAATTAGTCGATTTTGTCTTGCTTCCCCAGGCATAGAAGTCTGGGCAGATTTACTCTGGTTGTGACTTGTTTAAGCGGAGGTGGTACTTGGGAAAGTTATTAATTTGATTCTCCAATGTGGCTATTGGAGGATTATATATGACTTCTGGCCAGCAATCGCTGCCCCCCGCAGAACCTTTGGCTCCACTGGTTCCTCATCACCCTCGCTGGTTTGCCTCTTTGGGTTGTCTTTGCCCCAATGATTCTCTCAGTTCTTCCACCTTCAGTGATGCTCAAAGCAATGCATTTGACTTAGATTATTCAGGGAAGGTTGAAGAAGATCTCAGTATTGGAGGCGACAGCGGTGATAGTCAGAATCATATTGAGAAGGAAAAGTGCTGCAGCATTGCCACAGAGAGGAGGTTTCATTCTGTTGGATCTCATTTCTCTGAGCAGGTTTCATTGGAATGCCCCACGCAGGAGGCTGCACACCTGCAATTGTGGGGCACAATGGAACTACCTCGTAACACCGGAAATAGCATTTCTTCTGCTGCATTTGAAATTTCAGGGGATTCATCTGTTGCTAATGGTAAGTTGAACTTTGGGCCAGCACCTGTGGTTCATGATAAGTTGAGCAAGTCTCAACGTAGGAGTCATCACAAGAGTTTGCAGTTTGATGATGATATATTTCAGGAAGAGGATGCGAGGTTCATCTTTATCAATGATCCGAGGAAAACCAATGACAAGTATGAGTTCACAGGGAATGAGATCCGAACCAGCAAATACACCTTGATTACCTTCTTGCCAAAAAATCTTTTCATCCAGTTCCATCGGGTTGCTTATCTATATTTCTTGGCTATTGCTGCTCTCAATCAGCTTCCTCCTCTAGCAGTATTTGGTAGAACTGTATCCCTTTTTCCTCTTCTGTTTGTGCTGTGTGTCACTGCTATCAAAGATGGTTATGAGGATTGGAGAAGACACAGGTCAGACAGGAATGAGAACAATCGGGAGGCTTTAGTTCTACAATCAGGAGAATTCCAGCTGAAGAAATGGAAAAAGATACGAGCTGGTGAGGTTGTGAAGATTTGTGCTGACGAGACGATTCCTTGTGACATTGTTTTGTTAGGAACAAGTGATCCTAGCGGGGTTGCGTATATTCAAACAATGAATTTGGATGGTGAATCAAACTTGAAGTCTAGGTATGCTAGGCAGGAGACATCTTTAGCAGTATCCGAAGGGTCCATGATTTCGGGTCTTATCAGATGTGAACAACCCAATAGAAACATTTATGAGTTTACAGCCAATATGGAGTTCAGTGGATACCAGTTTCCTCTCAGCCAGTCAAACATTGTTTTACGTGGTTGTCAGCTGAAAAACACTGATTGGATAATTGGCGTTGTTGTGTATGCTGGACAGGAAACAAAAGCAATGAAGAATAGCGCGGCATCTCCTGCTAAGAGAAGCAAACTGGAAAGTTACATGAACAGAGAAACACTTTGGTTATCCATATTTCTCTTTGTGATGTGTCTGGTTGTGGCACTTGGGATGGGACTGTGGCTTGTACACTATGACAAACAGCTTGATACCTTACCTTATTATAGAAAGAGATACTTCAATCAAGGGAAGGATTATGGAAAAAGATATAAATATTATGGAATTCCAATGGAGATATTTTTCTCCTTTTTATCTTCCGTCATAGTGTTTCAGATAATGATCCCAATTTCCCTTTACATTACAATGGAGCTGGTTCGTTTGGGACAGTCCTACTTTATGATAGGGGACAAGCATATGTATGACAGTGGCTCTGGTTCCAGATTTCAGTGTAGGTCTCTTAATATAAATGAGGATTTGGGTCAGATTCGTTATGTTTTCTCAGATAAAACAGGAACACTAACTGAAAACAAGATGGAATTTCGGAGAGCTAGTGTATATGGCAAGAACTATGGGAGTACACTGCATGTGGCTGATGAATTGCTGGAAGAGAACATTTCAGGTACCAAACAAAATAATTCATTTGCAACTCTGGTACAACTTAACGATAAGAGCTTTTCTGGTGTTGCGCAAACTTGGTTTTGCTGAATTTCTGTTTATGTCTTGCCTACTTGGTGAGTTACTGCAGGTGATAGTTGATTTGGGCTCTTAGCTATTTCAAGCCCATACTAATTCGAGAGATGAATAAATCAGTTAGAAATTGGGAACTCAGATTTAGGAATTAGCTTAGCAGTTAGACTTCCAATATTCAATAGAGAATGTGGACTTGAGTCTTGATTCCTTTTAGTCTTTTTCTGTACTGATATACGCTTTCCACACAGCTGAGAACAAATTATGAAACTTATAATTCGCCTTCCAAATTGTTTAGCTCAAGCATTCATGTTTTTATAAAATGTTACCTCTTAACTGCCACGTATTTATTTGGTGGTTGTGTGAGTTTTGCCGAATCTTAGATTACAGGACATGAGACATTTTGTATAAGCTTCTACTTTCCTTCATCATGTGCAGCTGCAACTGTTCATAGGAGATCGAAACTTAAATCCCCTATCACTGTTGATTCAGAATTAATGCAATTGTTGCACAACGATGTAGTTGCAGAAGAAAGGATTGCTGCTCATGAGTTTTTCCTTACACTGGCTGCATGCAATACTGTAATTCCAATTCGTTCTCGAGACATGTCTAGTGCCACAGAGAGGCAACATGATGATGATGTAGAGTCAATTGAGTATCAGGGTGAATCTCCTGATGAGCAAGCATTGGTTAGTGCTGCTTCTGCTTATGGATATACCCTCTTTGAGCGGACATCTGGGCATATAGTAATTGATGTCAATGGCGAGAAACTAAGGTGCAAATTGTTCCATACAATCTCTTCTGAATCCTAATATCTTTTTGTGTTTAATATAATTTTTTCAATTCTGCAGTAAAGCAAATTGTAACAAGTGTTCAATTGGTTTAATTTAGGTTTGATGTATTGGGCATGCATGAATTTGATAGTGTGCGGAAAAGAATGTCTGTTGTAATCAGATTTCCTAGCAATGCTGTAAAAGTGCTGGTGAAAGGTGCTGATTCTTCCATGTTGAGTATTTTAGCCAAGAACAGTGGGAGAAACGATAATATAAGACATAATACTCAGTGTCATTTGACTGAGTACTCATCCCAAGGTTTACGTACACTTGTGGTTGCTGCAAGACATCTTACAGACGCGGAACTTGAGCACTGGCAACACAAATTTGATGATGCAAGCACTTCTTTGACTGAAAGAGCCACCAAACTGCGTCAAACAGCAGCACTTATAGAATGTGAACTAAATCTGCTCGGGGCAACTGCCATTGAAGACAAGTTACAAGATGGTGTACCTGAAGTCATTGAATCCCTGAGGCAAGCAGGGATTAAAGTCTGGGTTCTGACAGGTGATAAGCAAGAGACCGCAATTTCAATCGGGCTGTCTTGCAGACTCCTGACACCAGATATGGAGCAAATAATTATTAATGGCAATTCAGAGAATGAATGCAGAAAACTATTGGTGGAAGCTAATGCCAAATATGGTATGAAGTCATCCAACCGAAGAAACGACAACTTCAACTACGATAAACATAATGAAATTGGCCACATTGAGATGTGCGATGGGAAAAGAGATGGAATCAATTCACCACTTGCACTGATAATTGATGGGAACAGTTTGGTGTACATTTTGGAGAAAGAACTTGAATCAGAGGTGAGTATCATCTCCTCAGATTATTTGAGCAGAATGTTTCTAGAAGCGTATGTTGCATTTCTTTTTGCTTCTTTAACTGGGCGGTGGTGCGGGCGTCTGATATAGCCTTTGGATAAATTTCAGGGTTTATGGAATACAGACATATTATTCTATCAGTTTCATTTTTGCTTGATATCTAATTATGAAATTCACTTAATACTTTTTAATCCTTTTTTCAGCTTTTCAACCTTGCAACTTCCTGTAGGGTTGTGCTGTGCTGTCGTGTAGCACCATTGCAGAAGGCAGGTATTGTTAATCTAATCAAGAGCCGAACTGATGATATGACACTGGCTATTGGTGATGGTGAGTTTAGTGGAAGCAAACAAGTGGAACTTTAATCTTTGTAGATTCTACTTTTGTTGGTTTCTTACATTGGTTCCATTTCTCTGCGCTTACTGATAAATCATAGGGGCTAATGATGTTTCAATGATTCAAATGGCGGATGTTGGAGTGGGAATATGTGGTCAAGAAGGACGTCAAGCAGTGATGGCATCAGATTTTGCAATGGGTCAGTTTCGGTTTCTGAAGAGACTATTACTGGTTCATGGACACTGGAATTACCAACGCATTGGGTACTTGATTCTCTACAATTTTTACCGGAATGCTGTTTTCGTTTTGATGTTATTTTGGTACGTCCAAATCCTTCCCCATTTTTATTTATTAAAAACAAGTTTTCCATGCAATTTTATTGTACAATGTACATGTTTATGAGGTCACGTTTCCTTTTTTTTTGGGCTCTCTTTAGAGTTTGGCATGATTATTTTTGAACCTTGGATTATCAACGACTATTATCAAGGCATTTGGCTGCAGAAATTCATTGGTGACTGACATTTTATTGACTAGCTAATTAGCAAATTCAACTGTGTGTGGAATTCCTTTTATTTCTGACTTCAAATTTCATGCAAGAAACTTGTCTGGTATATTTTTAGTTAATGGTAGCATTTAAATTTTAAAATATAGGGAGTTCCTTGAAGTGTACATTATGCAGTACTTCAATGGCATTTTTCCTTGTTCATGATGATTTTCTTTCATAACTGCAGGTATATTTTGTGCACTGCTTTTTCATCAACTTCAGCATTGACAGATTGGAGTAGTGTTTTTTATTCTGTCATCTATACTTCTATCCCTACCGTAGTCGTTGGCATCCTCGACAAAGATTTAAGCCATCGGACATTACTACAGTACCCAAGACTTTACTGTGCGGGGCATAGACAGGAGGCATACAATATGCAACTCTTCTGGATCACTATGGTTGATACATTATGGCAGAGTATTGTTCTCTTTGCTATACCCCTGTTTGTTTACAGGGATAGCACAATTGATATATGGAGCTTGGGCAGTTTGTGGACGATAGCAGTTGTTATACTTGTCAATGTTCACTTGGCAATGGACATTCGACGTTGGGTGTATATTACTCATATTGCCGTCTGGGGTTCAGTACTTATCACTTACGGTTGTATGGTAGTGTTGGATTCTATACCTGTCTTCCCAAATTATTGGTTAGTATGCTCAACTTATCCTGGAATTGCTTGGATCTGATTTTTTGTAGTGCTTTTCAGATCAATTGTTAAATTTAGGTTAAATTATGTCTGTGCTTTCTGCAGGACGATTTACCATCTGGCCAAGTCCCTAACCTATTGGCTCACCATCTTGATCATAATTGTTGTTGCTCTGCTCCCTAGATTTCTAGTTAAAATTGTATATCAAGCTTTTTGGCCTCCAGATATCCAACTAGCCAGAGAAGCTGAGATACTGAAAAGAGAACCTGATTGTCCAGGTTAAATCCTGATGGAGATTCTAGTTGACTGTACATTACCCATTGTAGAAAATTACACATTGACCTGGCTTCCCTCAAATTATCCATCCTACAGCTTCCCTATAGCACGCCGCCATCGAATTTGAAAGTAAGTTGATCTTTAGTTTCTTCTTAACAGAAAAGGTTCACTTCTGAAAGTAAATTTTGATTCATAAAGTGATTAGTAATTGTTATTGAATGACCGGGCGTTTGACAACAGAGTGGGTAACCCATTATACTTTAAAGGCCTAGGAGGATGGTATGATCTAAGAAAAAGTCGCCTCCTTGCATGAAATATCATTTGTGTGACTTAGATGGAAGAAAAAGGTGGGGAAAGCTGTCCACGTGACAATCTCGTAGTCCACACTAACTAGTTCGGAGCTGTGCCGAGATTGGGAGATATGTATGTCGAAGGCCTTGAACTGATCAGAAGAAGGAATGAAAGCTGCTTTCGGAGTATACAACAGGTTCATGTAAAGCTCAGGTTTTGATATATTTTTCTTCTTATAGTTAGATAGGAAAATGTTGCTTGGCACGAGGTACTGTTGTTTCAAAGTTTTCTTTGGTGTGGACAGGGCAGGTCTGTCTTCTACTTCTGTCCCGAGTGTTTGATGCTGTAAATTAAGTTTTCTCGTGCATATAAAGGAACAATACTCTTTTAGCAGTCCTTTCATTTGAGTGCTAGTGAGAAAAGTTGATTTTGAATATGCAATGCCACTTTTCACTTCTTTTTTCCAATTTTAGTGGTAGGGACAACTATCCTTTTCATTTTCATATTACCTGCCCTAGGATTGAACTTGCAGCACTCATATAAAATGCCTTACTTTCCCTTCCTAAGCAGGCTTATACTTCCTTAGTAATAGGCTGCCTCAGATGTCTCGTGTTGTAAATAAAAAACGTCATTTTAATTTTTACTATTTGAAATTTATTGAACAAAATGACAATAATTCATGACTCAGACTCTGATCTTTCTTTCGGTCGGATACTCTCTACTACTCTACTGTATAAATTATCTCTGGTCGCTCTCATGGCATGTCCAGGTTCACCAGCCATTGCTTTGCTTGTGTTGTTCTTATCAGGTAGACGTTTGCACCATTATTGCTTTGTCGTCTTTTGTTAAAGCTTAATTGTGCATGACCAATGCATGCATTTAACGGTCAATTCTGGTTGAACTTTCCTTTCGAAGGGTTTTCTTCTTTTTGGGATGTTGGGATGATGTTGTCACCATGTGTTTTACCTGTAAAATACAATTAGTTACTTTTATCTCTTAAGCAAAAGTAAAGTCTCTTTGTCAGTTCAAGATAAGGTTTCGTATTATTAGACTTTTTAAGATTTCTAATTTTGGTGATTGATGTTCAAAGGTTAAACTCAACAAGTATTCAAGTTTGTCTTGACTTAGTTTGAAATTAAAGAATTTGATTCATGCCCAAGCATGGTACTTTACACATAGTCGTTGGCCGCAAATCGCACCGATAGTGGCCGATCACGGCCTACGGTCGCCGCAAATTGCACTGAGTACGCTTACGTGCTAATTGAATTTTTAGATTGAGATTAAGCTTGAGCTTAGGTGTTTTTAGATTTTGAGTCAATTAATTTAATTTATATAAAAAAATAATATTATTTTTTATTTTTAACAAAATGAATATGTTTTGAATTTTAATAAATAGTTATTTTCAAGTTTTGGAGTTTTATAAGATCCGAATCTGGACCTAATCTATTCCACTTTTAAAGTTGGTTTAATTTTGCAGTTCAAGTTGCATCAGGTGTTAGTTCTCACTTGATAAAAGGATTGAAAGTGAATGCATCTTGGAATTACAAATGTAATTAAATTAAGCCTATGTTGTATTGGGCTTATACTAGTAAAGCTTTTATTAGTGGAACTTTTTTTTATAGATTTTTTCTAATAAGAACTTTTCTAATAAGCTAGTTAACTATTTGACTGTTATTTAAAAAATAGTTTTTTTTTAATTTCATACAGTAAACTGTTTGTCAATATCAAAATAAAAAGTATTTTTAATTTTAACTATATTTTATTTTGTAATAAAAATTATTTATTCATATAAATATTATTTAAAATATATTAAACAATATGCAAAGTACAATATATTAATTATTATATAATTTTTAACCATACGAAACATAAATGAAAATATATTTAACCGAATCTTTTATATATATTATAACATAAGTAAAATTAATATAAAAAATAAATATTAAAACATATATAAAAATTAAATAATATTATATAAATTTCAAAATAAACGTAAAGATGAGTTTGTGGGTATTGTGAAAATAATGTATAAAACATAAGGACAAAAGAGACTAAAAAAAGACTCATTAATTAATCTGAAAAATCTACCCAAAAAAAGTCATTTAAGAGACTTTTTTAGAAGCTCCAAATTTAAGCTTCTTAAAAAATTGTATTTTGGCTAACAAAAAAAATATTTATTAAAGAAGTGCCTTTTTATTTTACAGTCAAATATTTATTTTTTTAAAATATTTATTAACCTTCCAAAAATCTATCCAAACAAGCACCAAATTGTCTTTGATTAGTTAAATAGTTTATTTAAAGTGTATAATTTATGAATGATTGTGTTCAGTTTAATATTATAAAGAAATTCTTTTTTTACTGATACTAATGTGAACTCAAAATATAATAATTTTATTTTGAGTGTGGTAAAGAAATATGTATTAAATTCTAACGAACAAGATACGTAATACAAGTGGTGGTTATATTAATACGATGCACAAGTTGCCAAGTTGACTTATTAGGCACGTGGGGCAACTTGTCAAGATCTACACCACACTCATGCACGCTTTTTTTTTAGTTTTCAAATAATGAAATATTAATGGGGATTAATGAATAAATAATTCAATCAATTAAATCATTTTTATTATCAAAATCAACTAATTTTTATAAATTACCAACAACAATATTCGATAGGAATCTATCATAGGTCTTATAAGAGAGTCAACCACAAAAGCTTGCTTAAAGGGTCAGAGAGTTTATAAGCTTATAAACTCAACATCAGTCTTTCTTATTATTGACGTGATACAATTAGACTGTAACATTTCATGACACTTCACGGCCCAAACACCCTCGAGTTGGCAGCTATGCGCTAGACCTTTTCTAGTCTCGGGCTAACACTATCATACTGGCATCATCACCCAAGCCCCCGCGAGTTAGTTATGCGCTAGACCTTTTCTAATTTCAAATGAACACTACAATGTCGACATCACCACCTGTGGGTGTGGCACGAGGACTTGAAGGAGTGGTGTTTAACTCTAATACCAATTGTTAAAGGTCTTATAAGAGAGTCAACCCAAAAGTTAGCTTAAATTGTGAGAAAGCTCAAAAGCCTATAAACCTCATATTAGTCTCTTTTATTACTAATATGAGATAATTAGACCGTAATAGAATTTCATTGATACGTGAAGTTTAGAGAGATATAGCAGTACATTGTCTTACCTCTAACTAATAGAGAGACTTTTTACAAATGACCCATATGAAAAGAGAGAAAAACAAAAGGAGAGAAAAATATAATAGAATAAAATAAAATAATAATAAATTATTCAGAAACAGTCTCTCTATTAGTTAAAAATAAGGTTGCGTATTACTCGATCTTTCTAAACTCAGCGTTTACTAGATTATTACTGTGTAGAATAAAACAATTATTTTTATTTAACAATATTTTGTAAAATATATTCAATTTATATATTTTTATAACTGTAGCTGAACTTCTGTCTTATTTTATGAGTTTAATTTTTAAAACATTAATATCAATTTTATATATGTTTCATCCAAAAAACAATGACAGGCATGGTCGTTTTATCAATTCCCTCCACATGCTTATCCAACGACAATTATTTTATACTTAAACATTAAAAAAATTATAAAAGAAAATTCAAAAGAACGTTGGAAAACTAACTACCCGTCTACACACGAAAGCCTAAAATTGCCCCTACCTTTCCTTTTTTCCTTCTGGAATGTAAGGCAAAACCCATAAGGTTATTATTGGAATTGAAACCGTAGAAAAGAATTTTATAAGTGAATGACAGGTTGGCAACTGGAATGACGTCACACGTGTGACGTCATATAGTTGTGTAAGGCAAGCTTCATCAGTCCTTAAACACTCGCACCTCAGGCGCTGGTCTCTCACGAAGCTTCATAAGGGGAAGGTATTGTCCACGAGCGCTTGGGATTGGTTTGTACGTCCGTGAGCTCAGGAACTTACCTGGTAATGTTCGTGAATTTAAGATTTTATTTAAATATCTAAAGCACATGATGATAAATTGGCCCCTCTTTTAGCTTCTCTCGTCTTTACTCTCGTCCTCTAGCTCTAGCTCAAAGCTCACTGGAATGGAAGAAGTAAAAAAGATGGAGTCTTTTTGCTCGGAAATACTACCCTTTCACCGGAAAAAGGTGATTGATGAGCTTATTAGAGGTTGCAAATTTGCCGGAAAACTTAAACATGTTCTCCGGGAAACCTGTGGTGGTGGTGGTGATGATTCCCGAGAACTCATCACCGGAATCTTTGACTCGTTTTCCAACACACTTTCGATGTTAAACAGTCCCGAGCTCGACGAGATCTCTCAGTTCCTGCCCAGTACACAAGTAGGTTCGCCTTGTTTCGATGGCCGGAAGTCTGAGGATTCCGTACAGAGCAGCAAGACCTCCACAGTCAAGGATCGGAGAGGATGTTACAAGAGAAGGTCCAGTTTCTTTAAACCATTTGATGGGGTTCATATAGATTGTACTGTTACTAAATTTAAAACGTCTACAATTGCAGGAGGAATTCTCAGTCGTGGACGACGGAGAGACCGGCGCTAGTTGACGACGGTCATGGCTGGAGAAAGTACGGTCAGAAGGTGATTCTTAATGCCAAACATCCAAGGTGATTCAGGAATCTATGTTTCCCAAAATTGGATTCAAAGGAACAGGATTGATCAAGAACTGACATGAACTTTTTTGATTGTAATTTGACAGGAACTATTACAGATGCACTCATAAGTATGATCAGGGTTGTCAAGCAACGAAGCAAGTTCAGCAACTTAACGAAAAACCACCTTTGTTTCGAACAACCTATATTGGTCACCATACATGCAAAGCTTCAACGAGAACTCAAATCTTCCTGGATCCAGATGTTGTTGCTCCAGAATCTAAGACGTTTCTTCTGAGTTTTTCTAATGACTGTACAAATGGAGAAACCAGTACTGTCTCCTTCTTCCCATCAATAAAACAGGAACATGACAAGGAAGCCGATCTGACTCCCCACCACTACTCTTCGTCCTCCAGTTATCTCCTCTCGTCTGACCTATCTCCATTTGATCATTCCGTGGTTAACTCCTCATGCACCACTAGCACTACAACTACTACTAGTACTAGAACTCATAGTTTAGACTTAGATGATATGATGGTGGGATCTGTTTACGAGTTCGATGATGATGTTCTGCAGTTCCCTGAATTTTCCTGAGCAGTAGCTCCCTTTTGTAATTTCCATGTAGAAAGAAATCAATCACTTTTTTTTCTTTTGTAATTTTAGCTACTTCTTTTGGTTATCTGGTGCCTTGTTCTTCAGTGATTTGATTTTTCCAAGAACAGAAAATCCAATGATTGTACTAATGATTCAGAACTACATTGGGAACTTGTACTCTGCAAAAATGTCTTTTATCAGTGTTTCTTTCTCCTACTAACTTGGCATCAAGTCTGGCGGCACAGGTACCACATGGAAACGGGCACAGATAAATTGATCCCGCGTTACGACAGTTGACTTAGGTTTAAAGTATAAATCAGCCTAAATTAAATTTAAAATTTTATTATGGTAATATAATTATTCAAAACGATATGATTTTAATTAATTATATTGCTATTGCTATTTTAATTTTGGCTTGATTCATTCTCGATCTTACTTTACATGCATTTTAGCTATCATTAAAAAACTCAATTGTTCACTTCGATTTTTAACTTTTAGGTTTATGTTGTTAAAAACCGATTAGCTTATTAATTAATCATTCAATTTTGGTAAATTAATGAGTTCTTATAAACTAAAATTAATTAATTAATCTTTGTTTAAATATTTTTAATTAAATTTCAAATTATTAAAGACAATATTTTTCAATCATATTTCAAATTCTTTAATTTTATTCAAATTTTAGTAAGTTTCGTGGCGGTCTAATATCAATTGAACTTTTTAAACTTTAAACCTTTGTCTTATCGATTTAACTTCTGGTCTGATTTTTAAAATATTGATTACAATTACAATATTATTTTAACAATTTTATGATATACTTAGCAAAAGTGATAAGACTCATGAAATATTTAAAAAGTATTTAAGAGATATATGAATAAATTTTAAAATCTTCAATAAGAACATTGTATTTTTAATTAACTAAAAGTTTGTATTTTCATTTTTTCTGAACCATTTTCTTAATTAAAAATTGGAATTCAAATACTGAATTAAATAACTGACTCCTTTTTACAAGTGAAGTCAATGTAAATCAAAGAAAGATCAACAAAGACATGAAGAGTTAAAGAAAGGACAATTGGTTCACACATCTTTATTCTTATCAATGCTATGTTAGGTAACTTGTGAATGGGTTGACTCTTAGTCTTGTCCTTTAACAATATATTTATGAACCTTCCAAGGTCTTTTCATTTAGAATGTCTCAAAAATCAACCTTTCGTTTATTATGTTCGATTTAATTTAATAATTTTGTTGTTAAAAATTAACTAATTTATTAAATAATTGACAAGTTTTTATAAATTAATTAATTTTTACTTAACAATCTATTTTTTAAATTTTTTGATAAGTACGGGTAATTTTTCAATCATTTTTTAAATTCTTCAATTTTATTCAATCTTTAACCGGTTTTATAACGGTCTAATATCAATTGAATCTTTTAAACTTCTTATCTTATCGATTTAACTTTCGATTGGGTTTTCAAAACATTGTTTATTTACCACGACATAATAATTATTACACGTAACTGTAATATACTAATGAACAAAACTATAAAGAATAAGCTCAATCTTTTTTATTTAATACTAAATTTTTATAATTTTTAATTTAGTATCGATCTTTTAAAACTTGTATAGATCAGGTACAAAATGTTAATTTTACTTATATGACATGCCCACTAAACGGAATGTGCCCACTAAACGGAATGTTCATCTATTAATCACTTCAATAAAAATAATACTTTAATGTGATTTATACGAATTTTGAAAGAATAATTACTAAATTGAAAATTTTTAAAAATTAACACTAAATTAAAAATATCTAAAATATCTTATCCTACCAAAGCATAACTCAACTTGGAAGCAAAACAATATAGTACGGTCTGAATGTGACATGATACATAATAATTAAATACCAACTAACCAAAAAAGACTTTTGAAGATTGAAGATTCCATATATAGGAGTGTTAAAGATAAGAAATTCTAGAGTTTTAGAATTGTCAAAGCCTCAAATAAGATATAAGTAAGAATGTCAATTTTGACTCCAGTTTATATGAGAAATGTAAAAAAATGACATTATTTTTAATTTTTTAAAAAAATATCACTAAATGAGCAATCTAGCTCGTCATGACTCGAGCAGGACCTTAGCGGAATTGGTCCTGACTGGAAGAATGAATGATGCCAGCAAGCACAGAGCAATCGTCCAAAGGGATTACGTAGAGTTGTCTAACCCCCGGTCAATCTTTGCAGCTTTCCTCGTGCCCGACAAAGAAAACTTGGGGCAAGGCAAAGTTCTTTTATTACTATCCTATGCGGGGGAGGTTGGATAACCGATGCCTCAGTGACTGGTGTAGCGCCCAATTGAGGCTTGTTCGTTTGGACTGCCAAAACTAGATGGTAGCGTGATCGAAGCCCAGATTGCGTGATTGTTCGAACGGGTACCGTGACATAGATAGGTCCATTCAAATATTCATGTTCCGCCTGGATGGGCCACGAGTTGGGCCACGGACATGCATACAAAAAACAACATAGTACTTTGATGGACTTCTTCTTTATTTTACATCCACGAATATATATACATATATAAAGACGACAAGGACAATTATTTGTGCAAACATGAGGATCAGGTTCCGATTTAGTGTTTGTTTTATGTGTGTATAAAGAAGACAAACAAGAAAGAAAAAAAGAAAAGTGTCACAAGTCTAAAGTAATAGCCCCACCAACTAGGTTGGTAATTAAAAAATTAACTTGGTTGGACGGATTTACCAGTGAAAATTTTAAATTAACTATTTTTTGGGTTTAAGTTGATAAGTAAAAAATTAACTCGGTTGGACCGGTTTATTGGTGAAAACTCTAAATTGACTAATTTTTCGGTTCAATTTTTTATTTTTTTGTTTGATTTAGTTTAATAATTTATGTGGTTAAGAACCGATAATTTTATTAATTAATTGTTTTGCTTACACGAATTAATCAATTTTTATAAAATAAATAAATAAATAAATTTTTATTTAATAGTCTATTTTTAACTAAATTTTAAATTTTTTATTGGTAAAGATAGTACTAATTAATTAATTTTCAAATTCCTTAATTTTATTCAATTTTAAACGATTTTATGATAATCTAATACAGATTAAACCTTTTAAACATTAAATATCTTATTTTACTAGTGTAATTTTCAATATGATTTTTAAAATATTAAAGACAACAACATTTAATTAGAAGTTCAACTGAGACGTGCAGTTTAGAGAGGTCTCAAAATACACAGTCTTACACTAACTAGTAGAGAGATTGTTTCTAATAGTTCTAAAAAACAAAAAAGGACTAAAATAAAAATAAAAATAAAATAAAAACATATAATAAAAATAAATAAATAAATTATGCATATTAAAATAATAAATGTAGTAATAATAATACTTTATATTGAATTTGAGTTTACAAATAATGTTTTGGTATATTAATTTAAGGAACTTAAGATTAAAATAACATTATTTTGATTAATTACACTAAAATCACGCCATTTTGAGCGATCTAGGCAAGATTAGATTGAACTAAAACTGTGTGACTCAATAATAACCGAAACCGATTTAATCTAACTAATCATTATTTCCTTTGTTAACTAAACATGTTAAGAACATGCACAAAAATTTGATATCTCGTTGATTTAATTTTCTAAAATAATATTGTGTTAGCAGGTAAATTTAAGAAAATTAAAACTAAAATGATGATATTTTGATTAATTATCCTAAAACAATATCGTTTTAAACATTTTAAATAAGTTTAGGTCAAATTCAAACTAAAATTGAAGAGTTTAATAAAAGAGTTAGATCGGACTAATCTAATTATACAAAAACCTAAGTGTTTTGATCGGTTCAACCATAAAAATTTTTAATTAATTTTTGATACAATTTTTTACTTTTCAGTTCGAGTTATTTTAGTAACTTTTGTTGATAAAAATTAGTAGTTTATTAATTAATTGATCAATTTTTATTAATTAATAAGTTCATGAAAGAGAAAATAAATAAATAAATTTTTATTTAATATTTTTTAATTAAAATTTAAATTATTTGATCAGTAAGGACAATCACTTTCAATTGTTTTTTTAATTTTTATTCAATTTTATAATAATTTAATATCGACCTTAAACTTCTTATCTTTAGAAAATTGTTTAATAAATTTAACTTAACCTAACTCGACTTGATCCGACCGTGGACAGGGTAAGCACATGCACATACGGGTTGGAGCACCCTATTCTCGTTAGGGTATTTTAACTCTTTGTCACTTAATTTTATTTATATATTTATGTGAATCTTATATAAATATTTAGATAAAATTTAATAAAATAATATAACACATCTCTTTCCATGCAAGTAACTTTCACCCTTCTTAAAGATGTGATTGATAGATACGTACCATTCATTTCTTAAAAAAAAAAGATACGTACCATTCAATGCTACTGTTGTTTGTATACCTGATTCTTACAGTACGTTGGGTCCTTTGTTTGTATACCTAATTTCTTTTTAATATATTTCCTCAACTTTTTTTTTCTGAATTTTCAATAAACTAAAAAGAATAATTTTGTTTTAATAAATTATCTTAATTTTTAAAAATTAATTTGTAATTATTAATTAAGTCGCAGATTAATTTTGATTAAGAAAAACCAATAACTTAAAAAACATAATTGTTTCGATCGGTTCAACCATAAAAACTTTGAATTAGCCAATTTTTCAGTTTATTTTTTTACTTTTCAGTTCGAGTTATTTTAGTAATTTTTGTTGTTAAAAATTATCAGCTTATTAATTAATTGATTAGGTTTTGTAAATTAATAATTTAATATAAACAAAAATAAATAAATAAATTTTTATTTAATAATTTTTTAATTAAACTTTAAATTCTTCGATCTGTAAGGATAATCTCTTTCAATATATTTCAAATTCTTTAATTTTTATTTAATCTTTAGTCAATTTATAATACTTTAATACCGATTGCACTTTTTTTTGTTTCTTATGAGGTGTTTTAGGAGGGTCCTAATTATGAGAAGACACCTTTAAGCCATCCACACTCAGACTAATCCCTGTTCTAGCCGGATAGACCTCTTGTGGGAGGCAAAGCTCTGATCCCAAGTTTTAAATGACTGTCTACATGAAGGCAGTTTCAACCCGCGATCTTATTTAAGTCAGAAGAACCCCTTACCAATTTACCTACACCTTAAAATTATACCAATTGTACTTTTTTTTTTTTGAAACTAAGCAAACTTCATTAAGCATGAAAACAAAGCATCAACCCAAAAGAGGCACCTAACCCAA
>JAOQMR010000005.1:1078143-1098692 GCA_027563865.1 Erythroxylum pelleterianum
TATATTTGTATATGTTATTAATTTGTTGTTGCAATAATATTAATTATATTTGTTAAATAATATTAATTTAATATAAAATATATATTAATTAATTAAGAATAATGATCTTATTTTAATTTTTATAACTAAATAAATAAAAATTATTATATAAATATAAATTAATTTAGTTAATAACTAAATTATTGTGGCACATTCTTTAAAAAATTTGGTGCAGCATGATTGGAATAACACTAAATTTTCTTTAAAAAAAATTAGCGTAAAATTTTGGTGCAATTTTCGGAGATTATAAATATAATGAAGTTATGAAAAGGATTATGGTCCGCGAATCATGCTTTTCATGTGCTCCATTCTCCATGGCTTAGCAAAGCTCAACTTGCATATATTGTCAGTCCTTTTCATTCTTTGAAATTGATTTGATATAATATTGATAAGGATCGGAGTCTTTTCAAGTTAACTTCTTAGAGATCCTTTTTTATGTTAATCTCTACACTCAAATTATTAAAATTAGAGAAAAAAAAGAGAATGAACATAAAAATAAAAAAATAGTTTTAAAAAGAATAATAAATATGTTGTATAACAATATTTCAATTCACGAATAAATTTTAAGTTAGTCATATTTTAAATTAAATTTAAATAAAAATTTCAAATTATACTTTAAACTCGAATATTTGATATAATTTTATTTAAATGAAATCATTTGAAAACAGTACGAATTTAGATCTTCTATCTAATTGTATCCTGTCCAATGCTCAAGACGACGTCGTTTTGAGCATTGGACATGAGTTTAAAGACTGTATAATCCTGTTTAACGGTGATCTTTTTGGGCCTTTTGGCCATTGGACATGAATTTAAAGACTATATATTCCTGTCTAATGGTGAAAACAACATTGTTTAAGCATTGGATAGAGTAAAATTAGACAAAAGATTTCTACTTGGTGTTATTTTCGCCATTGGACATGAGTTTTGAGACCGTACAATCTTGTCCAATGATGAAAGCGACGTTATTTAGGCATTGAACAGAGTAAAATTAGACAAAAAATTTCCTCTTGATTTCTATTAAATAATATTCTTATATTTCAAGAAATTTCGTTTTGGCCATTAAACATGAGTCTAGAGACTGTACAATCCTTTCTAACGATGAAAACGACATTCAGGCATTGGACAGAGTACAATTAGACAAACAATTTATACTTAACGTTATTCTGATCATGAGACATGAGTTTAGAGATTGTACAATCTTGTTAATGGTGCAAACGACGTCATTTAGTCATTAAACGGAGTAAAATTAGACAAAAAATCTCTGCTCAGATTTCAATTAAGTGTTCTTATTATATTTCAAGAAATTTTAAATACAAAAGGACTTTACGCCTAAAGAACAAAGCCAAAAGAGTGAGGTCTTTGACTCGTTTCCACGAGAACTCGGACAAAAACAGAGAAAGCTTGGATTTGGCTTACCTTGTACTTTACGGAATCATCACTGGCTTGGTCTCCAAGAACATACAAACGGTGGAGAGCACAGAGACTTTGTCGTTTTACTGTCGGTCACATTCAGTTTTTAAAAGGAATCCCAGTTTGATTCTGAATCCTACAAGTTCTTTTTATAAATGTTGTTTAATCACTAAGCAGCTTCTCTTGATTTCACATATATATATATATATATATATGAGACGAGGATTCTTGGGACGATGGAGATCTGATATCTGCTTTGGTTGTGCTTCTTTAACCATAATGGGATCAATAAAATGTAATATAATTGAATTTAAATTTGAAATTGGCTAAGATAAATTAAAAAGCCTAATTAATTTGACCGGTTTAATACTAAAATTTTGATCCGTTCAATTATTCGATTCAGTTTTTAATTTTTGGTTCAATTTATTTTTTAACTCTTGTTATTAAAAACTGATCAATTTGTTAATTAATCGGTTAGTTTTTATTAATTAATAATTTCTTATAATCTAAATATTTCAAAAAAATTTATTTAACAATCTCTTTTTTAATTGAACTCCAATTTTTTATATAAATAAGAATATTATATTTTAATCATATTCTAATTTTTAAATATAATTTTATGACAATTTAATACCGATCGAAACCTTAAAACTTTAAATTTTTTATCTTACTAGTTTAACTTTTAGTTTGACTTTTAACGAGATCTCTTATTGAATTGCTCATTCAATGAGCATTCTCAATATTATGCCTTCGAAGAGGTTTCCGCTTTAACATGAGGTTTTGAGTCTCGCCTGTTAACCATTTCACTACCAAGGCATCTTAAAAGTGAATCGTATTTTATGAATATGATATTTATCTAGTGTGATGTATGGAATATATGACAAAGGTAGAGTCTTGGAGTCTTTCTATTGATCGGTCACGTCATCTAGGCCTAAGTTGGACATCCAATTGCTTCGATTTGAATTATCTAAAAAATACCTTATATATTTTATTATATCAAAATTATATCAAAAAATAGACAATCAAGCCCATTTATCAATTCAAAGAAGTATAAAGAGGTTAATAGAATAGGGTATTAAATGAGATATATATGTAAAAAAAAATAGATTCGATTACGTCTATTCCTAATCCGAAACGGAATGGACGGACAGAGGGATTCATATGTAAACATAGTATATAAAAAATTTAGATTCAAATTTTTTAAACTCAATTTGAGATTTTTTTTTATAACAAAGTTAAAATTTTTAAGTTGATTGAGTTTGGAATCTAAGCTTACAAATTACCCCTAGTCCTAATTTTCCTCTAAATAAACCTTCATGTCTTCTTTATACTATAATATAATCATCCAACTAATAGACATCGACATGAGTTTAATTTAAAAATCAAGAATTGAGACAATAATTTTTTTGAAAATGTTAAATTATTAAAGAATAGAGCTAATCCTACTTAAAATTAACGTATTAAATGAATTTGAATTCAAACTCAAGTATTCAAATCGAATTGGGATTGAATTGTAGGGTTCTGATCCCGACCCATTTTCACTTGTAAAGGGACGTATCAATTATAAGAATCTGTTAATAAGGCCTAGGCCTTGTAAGTATGTATGCATTAAGTAAGTATTCATATCAATTTGTCTTCTGCTTGAAGTCACCATTTCAAAGTCTAGCATTGATCCTTGGACACATTTGAATTTAAAAAGCAATAAGATTTATGGTAATGAAAAAGGAAAGTCTTTGTCTTGACATGTGAACAAGAAGAAGAAGAACATAAAATAGAATTAAGGATTGGAGGAGAAAAAGAGTGTTTCTGACTTGGAATGTTAGAAAATTAAGGATGACAGAATGGAAGCGGAAGCAGACACATTGGATTCTACTTTGACTAAAGAAAGTAAAAAACAGACATTAGCAGAGTTCAAGACTCCTGCTTTTACTCCTTCTGGTCTCCCGCTGGTGTGGGTGTGTATTCGCCATTAAAGAAGCACTTCAAAAGTTCTCATCTTTCTCTGTGTCATTACTTTACTCCTTTTATTATTACTCATCACTAACACCAACCCCATCTCTCCTCTGACCCCATCATTAATGTCTTCTTCTTCTTCTTCTTCTTCTGATTCGAGAGCTTCGAATTGTGTAAACTCATCAATACTCTCCCGCCCTTGTCGCTGCTTTTTCCGGCGAACTTACCGCCTTGATTCCTTGCTTCTTGGTCACAGAACCCGACAACAGTACACGGTACACCCTCCATTTATTGAGACCATCACCAACACCACCACCAACACCACAAAACAACTTGTTTATTTTGGCTCTGTCTGAACCTTTTTCTTTTCAAGTTCGAGCCTTTTTTCGCCTGTTTCTGTTTCAATACCACTTTCTCTCCTGTTCATTGTTTATGGTGTTTGTTGGGTCTTGAGTGGATGAAAGGCGAGTGCTTTCTCGTATCTCTTTGTGTGTTTTGAGCGAGTGCCACCATTTTTAGTTTTCTCCATTTGAATGTGAAAGAGGAAAGTGGTTTTCTTTTTTTGGTTCATTGTAGGTGAAGCATTCTCTGTTATCATTCGATCTTTTTTCTTCTGTTACTCTTGAAAAGTTCAGCTCTTTATTGTGTCCTGCCTCTACGTTCTTATGAGAGCAGGAAAGTTCCCATCTTCTCATTTGTGTCCAAAAAAATCCCTCTTTTTTCTGTTCCGAGTAGTATCCTCCATTAATATTTTGCATCCGAAGCTTCCCTTTTGATGAAATTTGGTTTTCTGTTCTATACCCTTCAAACCCGACAAGCGTTTGGTGTCATCATTACTTGTCCAGATAATTTCTGCCTTCTGTTTCGATGGCTTTTTGTGTACCAAGTTCTATAACCTCTCGTTGTAATGAAGCCTTAAGCTCTAAAAAAAAATCCGACCTTTGATCAAGTTCTGGAGTTGTAAATTTGAAGATGCTACCTTTCAAACTCTTCCTTTCTTTTGTTTTAGCTTCGGTGTTTGCACAGTCATTGGACCCGACATTGAACGATGATGTCTTCGGTTTGATAGTCTTCAAGGCTGGTCTACAAGACCCCGACTCTAAACTCATATCATGGTCCGGAGACGACGACACTCCCTGCTACTGGGTCGGCGTCACATGCGACCCACTCTCTCATAGGGTCACAAAAGTGGTTCTTGATGGCTTTTCTCTTTCTGGGCACATCGGTCGTGGACTTTTGAGGTTGCAGTTTCTTCAAGTTCTGTCCTTGTCGAGCAACAACTTCACTGGAACTATAAACCCGGATCTAGTTCGACTTGGGGGTTTGCAAGTTGTTGACTTGAGCGACAATAGTCTCTCAGGGACAATCCCTGATGATTTTTTCCGGCAATGTGGGTCGCTTAGATCTGTTTCTTTTGCTAGGAACAACCTTACAGGGCAGATACCTGATTCGTTGAGCTCCTGCTTGGCACTGTCAACTGTTAACTTTTCATCTAATCAGCTTA
This sequence comes from Erythroxylum pelleterianum, assembly GCA_027563865.1. NCBI lineage: Eukaryota > Viridiplantae > Streptophyta > Magnoliopsida > Malpighiales > Erythroxylaceae > Erythroxylum > Erythroxylum pelleterianum. Next base: position 1,083,050 of record JAOQMR010000005.1, read on the forward strand.
CTGGAGAATTACCACCTGGTTTGTGGTCTCTAAGAGGGCTTCAGTATCTTGATTTGTCTGATAACTTTTTGGAAGGAGTAGTTCCAGAAGGAATAGCCAACTTGTATGATTTGAGATTGATTAATATGCAACAGAACAGGTTTTCTGGTTCAGTTCCAGCAGACATAGGAAGGTGCTTGTCTTTGAAACAAGTTGATTTTAGCGAGAATTCTCTGTCTGGCAGCCTTCCTGAATCACTGCAGAAACTTACTGCCTGCAATTCTCTTAGATTGGGAAGAAACTCACTGACCGGTGAACTTCCTGGTTGGATTGGGGAACTTAAAAATCTTGAGACTTTGGACTTCTCTAGCAATAGATTCTTTGGTAGGATTCCAGATTCCCTGGGAAGTCTTTATTCATTGAAGGAACTAAATCTATCCATGAACCAGTTTGTTGGTGGGTTGCCTGATTCTTTTGCTAATTGCCTCGACCTTATGAGCATAGATGTTAGTCAAAACCGTTTGTCTGGTCATATTCCTTCGTGGATTTTCAAGACGAGCTTAAGAAGTGTGTCACTTTCTGGTAACAAGTTAAGTGGAGCATTGAAGTATCCTTCAGTTACATCCATGACAGCTTCTCTTGGAGGTCTTCAGGTACTGGATCTATCTTCAAATGCCTTATCTGGTGAAATTCCGCACAATATTGGGGTCCTTAGTGGCTTGCTGCTCTTGAATATATCCAAGAACCAGCTCTTGGGTTCTATTCCATCGAGCATAGGAGAACTGAAGGCAATGCAAGTTCTTGACTTGAGCAATAATAGGCTCAACGGAGCCATTCCTTCTGAGATTGGAGCAGCAGTTTCGCTCTTGGAACTCAGGTTGGAAAATAATGTAATGACTGGGAAGATTCCGATGGAAATAAAGAACTGCTCCTCTCTAACATATTTGTGAGTTCTTGCTTGCTTGAGTTTTCATGCTTTACCTTTCTGTTTGGTACTGGTTATGAGTAGGTGTGATGCTAGTTGTAGTTTAGTGATTTTGATTGACATTATCACAATTAGAGCTTACACTCTAGGGTCTTGACTGATTAGCTATTGGTTTACATGTATGTTTTTTTAATTGTGAATCTCTTAAATGTCGTGCCCATATTATTCCTGATTAGAGGTTGAACCGTTGGAGTTTAATTGTTAAATATTTACGTGAATCATCGTTAGCAACCTTATCGACAACTTCAGGAACATATGGAAACATTTCTAGGATTTGTATTGATCGTAGGCTTGTCAAACTGAAATATCCATATAATCCAATGTCTATGTAGTGGCATTTGTTTTGATATTTGTATAACTTTCAAACTGATCATAGGCTGATAAATTCAAGTAGGTGTCACTTGATGAAAATGCTTGTGTTAATATCTCCTTTTCTTAGCTTGTTTTTAGACTCATAATTTATCAGCAGTTTCTAGTTGCAAATTCTAACTTTCCTCTTGTTTTCTGCTTGAAAATTTTCAGGATCTTATCTCAGAATAATCTCAGTGGTCCAATTCCTGCAGCCATTGCAAATCTAAGCAGCCTCCAGCATGTAGACTTGTCTTTCAACAACCTTTCAGGAAGCTTACCCAAGGAGTTGACAAATCTTTCACACATGTTATCCTTCAACATCTCCCATAACAACCTAGAAGGTGAGCTACCGCTTGGGGGTTTTTTCAACACCATTTCCCCCTCATCTGTCTCTGACAATCCGTCTTTGTGTGGATCTGTTGTCAACCGTTCATGCCCTTCAGTTCATCCAAAGCCCATTGTCCTCAATCCAAACTCCTCTGGTTCCTCTCATGGCTCTTCTTTAAGTCAACGTCATCAGAAAATTGTTCTCAGCATCTCTGCCCTTATAGCTATTGGTGCAGCTGCATTAATTGCCATTGGTGTGATAGCCGTTACTCTGCTCAACATCCATGTGCAGTCCTCCAGGTCCCATTCTCCTGCTGCAATCACACTGTCAGGTGGGGAGGATTTCAGTTGTTCCCCTACTAATGATCCAAACTACGGAAAGCTTGTTATGTTTTCTGGTGATGCTGATTTTGTTGCGGGGACCAATGCACTTCTCAACAAGGATTGTGAAATTGGTCGTGGTGGGTTTGGAGTAGTTTACCGAACAATGCTTCGAGATGGGCGTTCAGTTGCTATAAAGAAACTAACAGTTTCAAGCTTAATTAAATCCCAAGAAGAGTTTGAGAGGGAAGTGAAGAAACTCGGAAAGATCAGGCACCATAATCTTGTGGCATTGGAAGGTTATTACTGGACTCCATCCTTGCAGCTACTTATTTACGAATACATTCCTAGTGGGAGTTTGTACAAGCATTTGCATGATGTACCCAGTACAAACTGTCTCTACTGGAGACAGAGATTCAACATAGTTCTAGGAATGGCGAAAGGTTTGGCACATTTGCATCGGATGAACATCATTCACTACAATCTAAAATCAACCAATATTCTTATAGATGATTTTGGTGAGCCAAAGGTTGGGGACTTTGGCCTGGCAAGGCTGTTGCCAATGCTAGACCGTTGCATCCTAAGCAGCAAAATCCAGAGTGCACTGGGCTACATGGCTCCTGAATTTGCTTGTAAAACTGTGAAGATAACAGAGAAATGTGACGTGTATGGTTTTGGTGTCTTGGTGTTAGAGGTGGTGACAGGAAAAAGGCCAGTTGAGTACATGGAGGATGATGTGGTGGTGCTCTGTGACTTGGTGAGGGGAGCATTGGAGGATGGTAGAGTGGAGGAATGCATCGACGGTAGACTTCGTGGAAATTTTCCAGCAGATGAAGCTATTCCGGTGATAAAACTCGGCCTTATTTGTGCTTCTCAGGTACCATCTAACCGACCGGACATGGAGGAAGTTGTGAACATTTTGGAGCTTATTCAATGCCCTGCAGAGGGCCAAGAGGATATGGAATGAATTGAACTTGTATAGTTCGACAACAAAACAAATATTGCTTCTCTCCGGTGAAGAAGAATCCGTAAGCAGAAGAACAGGACATATTGAATTCTGTTGCATTTAGGTTCTTGTTTGTTTTTGGACAGAACAAACAAATAAAATTTTTCTTTTAAATATTTCTTGGTTTCTGTTGTGATGCTACCTGTTCTGTTATTTCTGAATTCAATCCTGTTTCGACTGGATTCCTTTTCACCGGCTCAACATGGTGCTGTTTACCATTTTATACAAGTATGTTTTTACATTATGGACTATACTAGACTGAAACTTTGCTGTATTCATTACTTCACTGTGTTGCTGGGAATCTGCAACTAATTGTTCAATTCAAACCATGAAAGGCCTAGGGGAGTAAAAGGTAATGCAGTGACTAGTTCAGGAACAAGAAAAAGAAATAAAACCTGAATGTTTTTCTCCATTGTTTAGTGTATTGACTCTTGGAGAAATGTTCTGCAAACTGGGAAAATGAGAACACAACAAAAAGCAGCAAGTGAACATCTCCTGTCAATAACATGATCATCAAAGGCTTACGTTTAGGCTATTCCTTTATTCATACTCCAAAGCCTGAACTTTACCTTTTTTGTGCTAAAAAAGCATCTTCTTTAATCAAAGGCATATCCTTTTGTGTGTATAGATTGTAATTGATGTCAATATACAGTAACAACACAACCAATTTGTGTGTATAGATTGTAATTGATGTCAATAAACAGTAATAATACAACCGATTGTAATTGATATCAATATACAGTGATAACACAACTAACTAACTTTATATGAAAGTTTTATCAGACAAGGCGTCTTCTTCTGCAGTATCTGCAAGTAGAGTTGATGATTAACGCTTAGATGTCAAGTTTAAAACTTAATCAAATCGTTCCTTGGACCCCGCAACGCAGAAACAAAACTGAATGAGGAGGAGGAGGTTTTTGGACATCATCAAAGCAAATCACATGGGGTTCCTGAAAAAAGCTCCTGATGCACTTTTTGGAGTGGCAAAAGTTAGTGCATGGCAATCATTTTGTGGTTTGAAGTGGCAACTTTTTCATGATTTTCAATGCTCCTGCCGTGTGGTGGAGAAAAAGTTTTAAGCATGTTCTTGCAACATAATGCGCCTTAAACACTGTATCATTTCACTTCAGCCAACTTGTCAGGAGAAGCCAATGAAACAAGAATTGTAAATGGAAGGTTCTCAAACCATAGTACATAGCATCTGGCAGTTGATACAAGTCCCTTTTCAGAGCCCCAAAACACGGATCTTTTTTTTTTCAAATTTATAGACTTGTCCCTGTAAATTTTTGGCAAAGCCACATATTTTAAGTTCAGGATACAGGGTTTTTGTTAGAGGCATTCTTCTGCTGTAAAGTGACTAAAAAAGAGCCATAAAGGTTCATTCTTTATCAGTAAGTTGACAGTTGAATCATGCACAGTTTACACACTTCACACTGTCCAAAAGTATTGGGCATAACTAGAAATTCTCTCAGGGGTTGAGGAGGAACCAAGCACAGTACATGGGCTTCCAGGCTTAGTTTGGACTGAAGTGGTAACTGAAATACTTTAGTATCAATGCATAACTAAGCATTCCAATTGAGACTTATAACAAACGGTTAGGAAATTTTATGCAGATGGACAATACGATATAAAAAGAAGGCAAATCCAATATCTGCTCTACTATGCAGAGAAAATCCGACTCTGCAGCATCTCTGCAGTGTGGATTTCCTGCTTTAGACTGAGCAAAGATTTGGAATCAGACTGCTAATACCCTGTAAGCTGAGGAAAAGGAAGAACCCACCTAGACTCCCGGATTTGACCTAATTGTGCAAATACCTCGACAACTTCCTGCTTTTCAGATACTCCGTGGGTAGATACACTGTGGCATATTAAAGAAGCTATAGGCCAAAAATGTAGAGCTCAGTTTAGTGCTTTCCCAGAATGGAAAATGTAATTGGACATGACTAACATACAAAAAACGGGTATCTTCCACTCAGATGGGCAAAATTGAAACAATATTTTATACTAAACTGAAGGAGTGCCAAAAATGGAAAATGCAAAAATCTGAAACTGTAGGCAAAATGAATGTACATGTTACAAAGCAGAAAGACGTATCACTTCTTGACTTCAGAAATGAAATAGCCTCTCTGACCTGACCCGTTGCTTCCGTATAATTCTATGAATGTCAACCTGCAAGTGGAGGATGGTTTATATTTCCCTACATCTATTTTGTATATGTAGTCTTTTCAATTTTCTTCCACCTTCGGTCATACTGCATCATTTTTTTTTAATCTTCCCATGGAAAAGGGACCCTAGTCATCCCAGTCATTATCCCATCCATCTCGGTTTGAAGTTCGAGAGCTAAGGCCATTGGCTGAGATACTTCCTGTGTGACGTGCAGCTGGTGACTTCACCGCACTTCCATCATCCCAGTCATCATCCCAGCCTTGATCCCAACCTTCTGCTGTATCAGCATCATTTACCAAAACAGATTCTGAAATACCCATTTCAAGCTCCTGATATGGTATTTCATCCTGTCGTCTCCTCTTTCTGAACATGCAACAAGCCCACGTTCCTCCAAAAATCACAACTGTTACAATTAGGAAGTAGGCACCATTGACTGGTGTAACTAACTGGTCATAAGAAGGGAGTCGCACATAAAAATTCCCTTGAGATGTACGAGCATTTAAGTGCAGACGGCATTCCCCATATCCCGACTTCAAAACTATATCAGAGCTGTTACCTAGAGTTAAATTCATCTGAAAACAGAAAGGAAATCTTAGCTGTGAAAATGATCAATAAAGATGCACATAGCTGATTAATTGCAAGTGTTCTATTCCTCGTATTAAAATTTTATAAGCTTTCACTTTGTATCAACAAGCAATCTTGTTTCTCGGGATAGTCCAAAGCAAATTAGACTGAAATGACAAAGTAAGCAACCAGACCTTTTTAGTTGTGTGTTTGGATAGTTCAAATGAAGTGTTTTCAGCAGGATTTGGAGCAGAAAGATCCACTTTTAAAGTTTCTTCTCCTTTATTTTGAATTAGAATAACCAGTTGTTTTGAACCTACTCAATAAAACCAGAAATGAAGGTTAGATGAAGAGCACTTTAAATCAATGACCAAGTTCCTGCACAAATAAGTAGAATGTTGTATCTATAGCCATAAATCAAATTATTTCAATGCACCAAATCCTCATATGCTATACAAAAACCAATCATCACTATTGAATGGAATGATAGCAGATTTGGATACTATGAGTGGGATTCAAACAAGTATAATTATACTCTTGCACTTGCTATTCACTACTATACATATCATATCATCAGCACCAATTTACATAATATAAAGTTGACAGAAATACGTCCACTAAATTCTAATCCCTAAAGTCTCATGGTTTTGCAGAAATCAAGACAGGTTTTTACTCATTTAGCAAACTCTAGCCTACAGAGGAACCGGTTTACAGCAGGCAAAACATAGATCATCCGTAAGAAGTTATTCAGGGAACAACTTGGAAAATACATAAATGATGTTTCCTTATATATGGGAATGTGAGATTTAAGGAAGAGAGACAAGCAAAGAGTGTCTAGTTTCCAGCTGCAAGTGTGCTAGTATGAAAAACATGAAGAATGAAATCCATTAAAAAATGAAACCAAACATCCAGGAATGATGTTGTGAAGTGTAATGTCCTCCAGGAGAAAAATGCTAAGGAATACTTGTAAATCAAATAATATCAGTCTAGTAACAGTTAATATCTCCGGGTGATACCGGATCAGTCTTCAAGTATGACAAATGTAGAGTTCATCGAATTGCGGAACCATTTATCCACTAGCTACTGTCTAAAAAAGGGCAACTAATTACTATCTAGAAAGTGGGGGGATGGGACATCTAAAGGTTGACCCATCTATAATTACATATGATACCAGTGCAACTAGATTAACAAGGATACTCGATTTTCATTCAAACGCTTAAGATTATGCACAACCACAACCAACTAATACTCATTCTCCTCTGCTATCCTACACAACGTACCACTACAACCAGCAAAAGCTTGTTGTCTCATAATGCAACTAAAGCACCCATAGCTTTGCATCCCTGAGTACAACTAAACGCCATTTAATGGAACCATCCAATTTCCATATCAAGATCACTTCACCAACACAACCAAAAACTTGCAACTTGCAGCATGTCTACGCAACTATACATTATAGCAGTTATGTGAAACAGTACAAATCACACAAATCATGGTTCACCAGTTTCAAAAGTAGGAATGCAAGCGGTCAACGATCTCCGGTCCGAGCATCTTTTCAGCACTCCGGTACAATTCTCGGCAACTTCCGGCTGTGAATCCGTGTTACTCCTTTCCCCACCTTTCTTCTTTTGATTCTCTTTTGCTCCACTATCCTTGCCACCATCCGACTTGGATTGAGGAGGCGGGGCCAAAGCTCTTGTTACACTGGTGCTATTGGAATCAACCTTAGTTGACTTGTCTTCGGGCACCTTCGGATCATTAGAGTTAGTCACGTTTGATGTCTTGTTCACATTTGGGACGGGACTTGGCGATGGAGAAACCTTGAACCAAACAAACAACCAAAATTACGGAAATCAAATCAAATACGAATCACAAAACAACTGAAAAAATTATATTAAGAAACAAAAAACAATTACTTGGCTTGAGTCGGTCTTTTTGGTAGGAGATGATTCGATCAAGTGACGAAGCGTCGAGAGGAAGGAAGCGTTGGAAACATCCAACGCGACAAAAAGCACCAAGATTGAAACCACTACTCTTCCATTAACGCCACCCATTACAAACCCTAATTTCCCCAACTTCTCTCCTACTGATTAGATCCCAAGATGATAGCTTTTCGCCATGATTCTTCAAAACTTGAGAAACCAGATCGTTTATTCTTCAAAAGAAATAATTTTGAATCTACAGAAACAATCAAAAGCGTATATTTTACGTGGAGGTAACATCAGAAGACTGAATACAGGTTGACAGCTGAAAGAGTCCAATAGAGTTAAGCGTAGTTAGTGCAAGTTGTAAAATTGATATGTACTAGGGAAGATGACATGTTTCAATCATGGACCTTTTTAACTAACAACAACAAGAGAAACCGGCCCGGCCTAACCCGATTTTTTTAAATATTTAATGCAAAATTTTGAATTTAAATATTTAATTTAATTTAAATAATATAAATTCAATTTAACAATTTAAAAATTAAAAGACAACAAAAAATTGTCTTAAAGACCAAAATATGTGACGGATCCTTGTGCGCAAAAATATACAGGCTATGTAAAAACCTGAAAGATTTTGGAGTTTCAAATTTACCTCTTTAAGGCTCGTAGGGTCTTAAGATTTAGGATTAGTTCAACTAAACTGGAATATTTAATATAAATTTTAAAAAAGAGAGAGAGAGACTGAGACAAGGACGGAATTATACACAATTTCCTTTTTACAAGGGAGAATACAACAAGAGCTCAGACAGCCAACTGCATACGCTTCAACTTTCTAGGACTCAAATGTTCCTGCAAAGTGGGAAGTAACTTTTAGTTGCATTACATCCAACGAATAATGTAATTAGTATATTAGAGACTTCCATTTTGCTTATTTATAAGGGTCAAGTCAAGTAGGCAACTGCAGATTTCAAGAACCTTTTCAATTTCTCCGCAGACTTACCTACATGACTCCTCGTTGATGGGATCGATTCAAGTGATGCTTTAGTTCGAATATGTTTATGCTGAAAAGCAGGGAAATAACCCTTTTTTGGCTTCCACCTGTAATTGTGGATGGAGAGTGAAACAACAGGATCAATGTGAATGCACATCAAAGTGAAAATGGAGGAGATTGCGGTGATTCTCAGAAGAATTGGACCAGTTCGAGAGCGTCTCCTTTGAACTGCAGCTAAACCAAGTGTCTGGTTCTCAGTTTCCAAGTATCATTGATTGATCAGGCTCCAGAGCCATTGACCAGACAATTGAAACAAGGACGAAGCAGAAAATCCTGAAAAAGCTATTCAGACATATTCTTAGTAGGAGTAGGGTTGGCAGAGATTAGAATGATTCTGCAGAAATGGAAACCGAAGGTCCAGACCCCAGAGAGCTTAAGTCCTGCAAAATTTTCAGTAGATTGTTAAGGTTCTGAGTGGTTTCAGATAGGAACATTTGATTTTCTTCTTCATCGACAAAGGCTTTGAATACCTTAAAATGGGCCCAAAATATGACAGTTAAGCCCACATGCTCACCGACAAACAATAAAATGTTGCGATTAAGAATGGCCTGGTCCGCATCGCATCTGATCATTTCTATGACTACTTGCCAAAGGAAAACTTTTGACTAATCAACAGCGTGCTTATCGACATTTTACCGCTGATGATAGATATCAATATTGTGGCAATCCTAATCTTGATTGCGTGCCATTAGAGATTGTCTTAGAGTGCGCCAATTTTGGAATCTATTTGCCTCAGACTTGGATCTTCAACATGTCTTTAGTCTTACTGCTTCGGAGTGGTTGCTTTCGAATTTACATAATCATCTCAAGGTTAATGGAACAAGATGGTCGATTATTTGGGGGGTTTCTTGCTAGTTCCTGTGGCTATGGAGAACTAAAAGTGTATTTTACATTACCTTCTCCTGGCCAGTAGCCAGTAAGGTTATAGTTTTGGATTATGTGAATCAGATTGTGCATGCAGGTGCAGTTATCTCTCGAGCAGCGGTTGGTCTTGCCACCAGTAGCATTAGACATATAGGGTGGGCTAAACCGAATGAGGGATGGATCCGATTGAACACGGATGGGGCGAAGCGAAAGCCAACTGGGCTTGCTTCTGGTGGAAGTCTCCATCGGGATAGTTCTGGAGCGTGGCTAGGAGGTTTCGTACATCTTGTTAGAATTTGCACACCACTAGAGGCTGAGTCATGGGGGTGTATTCGGGTTTGAACTTAGCTTGGGATATGGGTTATCGGAAAATAGAACTCAAAGTCAATTCCTTGGAAGTCATTAATATTCTCTCCTCTCCAGGTTTGAGAGCCCCTTATAATACTTCTCTGGTACAGGCAATCAAGACTCTGTTAACTAAATCCTGGACGGTCCAGATCTGATATGTGTTTCGTGAAAATAATCGATACGCTGACTGGTTAGCTGTTAATGCGGAGTCCTTTGATTTAGGAATTACTTATTAACAGTCCCTTCCTTCGGGATGTCTTTGTATCCTCCTCTAGAATATGTGTGGGTTTTTAACCGCAAGGGCGAATGTTTAGCCCGTGTTCTTCTCCATTATATATAAAAAGAATGGCAAGGAGTTGGTCGAGCTTGGGTTGGGGCATTTAAGCCCACATACTCAAGTTCGATCTAAAACTTGAAAATTAAAAAGAAAAAGAACTTTAACCTGAATTGAACCGACCCCGTTGACTTCGGACGGACAGGACACAACTGCCATCCCTAGTTGAGTCGACTATCCACAACGAGAAGTAGCGAAGAAGTCCACTTCCCTCTCTTTCTCCCTATCTGTGTCGTCGGATGTTGTCATCATATCCTCCACCGGTCCAATTAGTTCAGTCTCCTCCTCCACCCTTTTTCCAACTCGACACTTGTGCCAACAATCACAACAAATTCTCAGGAACCAAGCTTCTTCACATCCCTAAAGCTTCAGTTTCCGCCGCATATCGAACAGGAGCTAAACCACTACAAAGTCCGTGTCTTTCCGACGAAGGCGGACCCAGAATTTATGGTGGGAGAGGTAGAGAATCGCGGGTGCAGAACTTGGTACGTGCATTTATGGTGTTGCCTTGCAAGGAAGGAATTGAAGTTGCCAACATTTTAGGAAAAGACAATGGCAATTGGACCATATCCGACTTCAACGATCTTCTTACGGCGTTAGTCCTCGCCGGAAAACCAGACCTTGCCTTGAAACTGTACACTAACCTATCGTGCTATGACATGGTGCCAGATTCTAGGACGTATTCGATCATGCTTAGGTTTCACTGCATGAGAAATGAAGTTGATGAGGCTAAGGTGGTTTTAGACCGGATGTTACATAATGGGTCGAGCCCAGATGTTGCAGAATTCACCACACTCATCGATTCACTCTGCAGAAGGGGTAAACAGCAGAAAGCTTTTGAAGCTTTTGACGTCATGAACAGAATTGGGTGCAAGCCAACTATTCAGACGTACAATTGCTTATTAAAGGGATTGTGCTATGTGGGTAAGGTGGAGGAAGCGTTTGAGCTACTGCAAAACATCAAGAAGACATGGTTGCAACCAGATATCTATACGTACACTACTATGATGGATGGTTTTTGTCAGGTTGGTCGATCAGATGAGGCCATGGAGCTACTTGATGAAGCTTTGAAGATGGGACTGAACCCAACTGTAGTCACTTACAACACACTGTTTAATGGGTATTGCAAGGAGGGAAGACCTGTGGAGGGGATTCGTGTTTTGGAGCAAATGAAAGAAAGGAAATGTGATCCTGATACTATTACCTACAGGACCGTGCTGCGAGGTTTACTGATCTGGGGAAAGATTAGAGTGGCACTGGCAATTTACAAAGAAATAGCTCAGAATGGTTTCGTAATGGAGGACAGGTTGATGAATAGTCTAGTTAGAGGATTGTGCAGGGGATCTTTGAAAGAACAAAGCCTACTAGATGATGCCTATGAGTTGTTCGATAAAATGCAGAAAAGGGGATGTTTCATAGAGCAGAGCACGTATGTTATAGTGATTGAGGCTCTGTGTATGGCCAAAAGGGTAGATAATGTTCTGGTCAATTTGGAGGAGATGGTCAGGCTAGGTTGTATTCCAAAAGTGATCACATTAAACAGGGTTATTCAAGCACTTTGTTCTCAAGGACAAGTTGAAAATGCAGTTCTGGTGCTAGCTCTTATGTATGAAAATCACAAGATACCAAGTGAAATAACCTATAACCTTCTCGTCAATGAACTGAACAGACAGAAAAGGTCTCTATGTGCTTGTAATGTCTATGGTGCAGCACTGGTTAGAGGTGTCATTCCTCACATAAAGCCACAAAGATGAGTAAAATGCTCTATACAGTTGGTTCTGCAACTCCAATTTCCAACAGAGTTCTGAAGCTAACAAAAATGAATTCAGTGATTGATTTCGGTTTCAATTGCAGGTGAACAACACTCCAATTCCAAATACATGAAGAATGTTTTTGATCCTACTCTGTTCAATTTTCTCAGACATAAGGAGATGCTGATTTCTGTAAAATTTCTCAAAAGTGTACATGTTCAATAGGTTGTCCAACTCTAAGCTAAAACTCCATACTAAAACCTAAGCCCAGTCTCACGTATTCTCCAGTTTTTGTATCCACCAATATCTTATCACCTGTATTAACAAACAGTCGGACATTAATGGTTACAATAGTGTCCAGAGTTGCTGGTTTTGATCTACGTGCCACCGTGAAATGTTTATCCTATATTTATCTGTAACAGAAATTTGTTTTGGGGGAGGGGCGACCGAAGTCCGGCCAACACGAGACTTCGGCCGGGCCATGTCAATATTAGAGTTGAAACTCTGCATATCAAGGATACATGACGTGCCTAAATCAGTAATGCATGTTAACAAATCAATTGCAAACTTCAGTGATTCATAGATAATTGAACAATTGAACCTGAAACAAGTTGCTTCTAAAGTTTCCTTGAAGAACCCAGATGAAATTACCTTGAGACCGTGATCAACATCAGCAACGGTCAGCTTTACCGTAAACTCAAGAATCAATAACCTGCAAGCACATCAACGAATGATCACTGGGCAGCAGCAAATGCAATGAATGAGGAAAACTTAGTTTCCCCAGTGGATCTAAGTTTAGATCATGATTCACAAGTTTCTGTTCCAATTAGGATATATCCACAATTACACTCATCTTGGATGAAAAACAGCCCATGATACCCTGAAAGAAGTGAAGACGCAATTGCTAACTAAACTTGAATACTGTGGAAAAACAAGCAATACCAAGTCCATGGAGCGCAAGAAATTGTTGCTGGTACATGAAAGCCGTGGCGGGAAATTCCGAAACGAGCAGTTTTCACTCAGAATGATAACGACGAAGAGGAACGCGGGAAACGGAACAGAAGCCCCATCTCAAGGTCCCATTCCCATATAGCTTTTGCTTTGGCCCAAGATGGTGATTCCATTAATCATATAGCGATGGCAATTTACACGGCCCGGCCCAAAGTCTAACCCAATTAAATTTGAATAATATACATCGAAATATGCTAAAATATTATGACTTTAATTAATTTATTAATTTGCGAGGATCTGGGAAGTATCATCGATGTAAGCTGCCTTTCCTTTGTATTTTTTACAAAGAAATTATTTCCGTAATTCAAAAATAACATCATGCCGATTGAACTTATTGAATTTTTAATATAGGCATAATGTAGAGCTCATTAACAAGAATTGAGCTTGGGTCAACCATTGTTCAAATAACTAGAACTAGTTGTTTGGATAGTTGACCCTTACCACTTATAAACACTTTAATATTTTTGCCGCGTGATACTTGAACTGGATTTTATCGTGGCTCAAGAGCTCTTCTCCGACGCCTCACATCGCGCCCTGTCTCTCAATCCTTTGGCCTTGGGCATCAATGGACTTCTCATCTGAAACTGGGTAGTTATTCATCGTCACACCTATCGAGAGGGCAACCGGTGCGCTGACTGGCTCGCCAACCATGCTTTTACTTTGGGTCTCGGGCTCACCAGTTTTGATAGGGCATCATCTGGGTGTGTCACTCTCCTTTTAAACGATATAGCCAGGGTTAGTCTCCCTCGACGGGTATTGTAATTTGTGATTTTTCCGTTGTAAAAAAAAAAGGACACTCTAACACTCCCCCTCAAGTGCAACTGGGGTTGGACATCCAGTTGTCACTTGAAATATGCGCAGTGATAACCGGACAGGACCGTTAGGACTGGACATCCAGACGGACAATCGAAAAATTATGTTTAGTCAATATAGGACGCTCTAACAAAATTTATTATGGTATTAGAGCAGGTTGCTCTTATGTTAGTCGTTAATACCTCGAAATGATAGATTATGTCATGTGTTAGATCCACACGCGAGAGGGATGTGTTGAAATATAAAGAGTGGAGTTTGTCCCACATTAGAGAAAGAGAGGAAAGAAGACTAACATATAAGTCTAGTGGGTTACTCCACCTATTACCAATTGGTTTTAGGATGAAACCTCACTTTAGACTTATATATGGTCTAATTTTCTTTCTTGTATGGATCTGTAGGTCCATTGTAAATTATAACAGAACTTAAGGACAAAATCGAACTTGAAAACAAAATTTCGAGCGAGGTCCGGGCTTGGCAGCCTATACAGTACCCGGCCTATTTCCGTTATTAATTACAACAGTGGATAAAGATTTAGGAAACTTAAATAAAACAAGACTGAATGTCATGTCTTAAAACCATATGAAATATGCTTTAATTATATAGTCCTATTAGCCCAAATTGGCGACAAAAAGGAATCTTGGAGATTAGCATGGCGTATCAACTTAAGGAGTGGGTGATTGGGTACAGTGACTGACAAGACTGCACGTCTTCGACGGGCTTAATTGTCCCAGCTTAGACTCCATTGGAAGATAAAATAAGTTTGATTAATTATGCCCGACTTAACTTAAAGTCAACAAAATAACATCATTTAAAGGCCGTTTAAAATTATTTGATTAAGAGAAGCGAGCTCGACAAATAAGATTGGTCTTATGAACTATAGTTGTTTAATAATCAATCAATTTATTAATTAATCAGTTAATTTTTATAAACTAATCATTTTTTTAAATAAAAATAAGTTAGTTAATTTTCTTTTGATAACTTCTTTTCTGGACTAAACTTCGATCTCTTTAATGAATAATAATATTATTGGTCTTCAATCATATTTTAAGTTTTTAAATTTTGTTAAAATTTTATTATATACTAATCTTATAATAGTCTAATAACAATTAAACTTTTAAAAATTAGATTTTTATTGATTTATTTTATATTTAATTTTTAAAATATTAATTTAAATTTAGAAAAATTTTCGTGTTTGAAATGTAAAGCCAATTGTATCCGAGTTGTAGTACCTTGTTTCCGTTATGATGTTTCAACCCTGTGCCACGTAATTTTATCGATATAAATTTATATGAATGAGATTTAATAGAACATGATAAGAACTGGTTAATATAGGATTTGTTCCCATTATGGAGGTATTTGGCAGATAGTGTTTAAGCTATATTTCAGTTGATTAAAGAGTATTCGTTGTTTAACTATATAAAACAACTAGTATACTTGTTTGGTTAGGAGCTAATTGAGTTGGTTGATTCAACCCAACTAGTTATTTTTTGAAAAGCTCCTCCAAGTAACATCTCAACCTATCAGCTAATAAAATCTTACTCAAAGACAATTGTGTCATTGGACTCATTTCTCATCTTAAGCAACTGGTAGCTCTTAGGTTTTTCACTTTTAAAAGAGAAATTATGATTCGTGTGTAGATCTTCCATAATCTCCTCAAGTCGTTTTCTCCAAACACCTAAAAATCATCAACTTATCAATTATTATTATTGTTGTTGTCGTTGTCGTTGTCGTTGTTGTTGTTGATGATAATGATGATGATCATCATTATTATTATTATTATATATCCTATGTTTTTATTAGAGTTATAAACTTAGTTTCTGTAAAATTAAATATCTAAAATTTAAATT
>JAOQMR010000005.1:1161158-1181148 GCA_027563865.1 Erythroxylum pelleterianum
TTGTACTTTAATATAGTTAACTAAAATGATAATTTCTAAACCTTGGAACTTGTGCCTCGATTTACCATGAGTGCCTCCGAGAAGAACAAAGCAATAATTTAGTAAAACATTGAGTGGGAATGCACTTTTGATCATCCGCTTGTGTAACAATGCATCCATAATTTGCTACGGGCATTAACTAAGCACATGCATACAGATTTGCAGGATTTGATGTTACCATGTTCGCCTATGGTATTGATCAGTGTTTGCTAGTGTATTTTGAGTATCTGTTGATATATTGTTGTAGTAGTTATTGGTGTTTTATTGCTTGGTGTATAACTAGGTTATTTGTGGTATTTGTTTTGAGCTTGATCTTGTCACCTCCTGTTCTGACAGACGAGAATGCAATTGTTGGCAGGACAGTTAGATACATGTCATTTTGTTTTGCGTGTCTTGAGATTACCTTTTGTACCTATTGCTTGTATATGACTTTTTATTCCTTATAAAATTTATGATTTACCAAAAAAAACAATGCATCCATAATCATCCATCCTCCACACAAACATATATAGATATAACATTAAATAATTATTTAATAAGTTAACAATAACTTAATCAAGAGACAAATTTAAATTTTAATTGTATATAATCAAGAGACAATTTTAAATTTAAATTAAATAACGAGTTTGTTATACAATTTATAATTCGAAAATTCGAAATTGACCTTTCTCGTATTCTGGAGAACTCTTTGTTTTTTGTTTTATTATCTTTCTTTTGAAATAACTTCAACACTATTGTATATATATTCAATATTTTGAAAATTAGATTGGAAGTTAAACCGGCAAGAGAAGGAGTTTAAATTTTAAAAGATTCAATGGTATTAAATTATCATAAAATCAGATAAAAATGAATAAAATTAAATAATTTATAAAATAATTAAAGAAAAAAATACTTACCAATCAAAATTTAACGCTTAATTGAAAAATGACCGTTAATTAAAAATTAATATGTTTATTTTAGTTTATAAAAACTGATTAGTTTACGAATTATTTAATAAACTGATTAATTTTTAATAACAATAAAAATTATAAAACTAAATCAAACCGAAAAGTTGATAATCAAACCTAAAAATTGGTCGATTCAAGATTTTTACTATTAAACCGGCTAAATTGGTACAGTTATATAGGTGCAAGCATTTTTTCTATTGGTCTTTCCACAGAGTTGGCTATTCAAGTATCTAAAGAGAGGCTTAATACTCAAATCCACTTTGGTTATTGGCCTTAGACGTTGCTCTAAGTACAACACTTCTTTTTACATCGATTGACTCACTAAGCAAAAGTGGCAATATATATATATATATATTTCAGTGTTTCACACACTTGTCTGCTTTCTTTGACTTGCTTGAAGACATGAAACGATGGGTGGTGTGTACTTTATTTGTAGTATATTCAAGTCATGTGATTGACCAATTAGTCCTTTTTTAATATAAATAAAAATAAGAAAATGCATTGATTGCTAATCACTAAGTAAATTTATGTAAAAATAGTCGAATTCGAACCGGATCAAACAAATTTTGTCTCGTTATTTTCGGATTAGTTTAACTCGTTTTTTTTAAATTGGTCGAGTTTGAATCTAAAGTAGAATCCAATCGAACCTTAATACTCAAAAGTAAATCTCTCATGTTTAAACTAAACTAACTTAACCCGTTAAATATAAATTTAGTCCGAACTTTTATGTCGTGCCTATCAAAAGAGACTAAGTTGAATATTACTTTAATGTGCTCGATCTATTTTGAACTTTTTTGTCATAGTATTACTTCAATCGAAACAACAGAGAAACATTTGAAACTCTACCTTATAAAAAGAATTTTCGAATTCTGAGACGCAACTTGCTTATCAATACACCAATCGTTTCGAATTATAGTATATAGTATATTACTTTAGGGAAAGCATTCTATTATGCATGGGAAAAAAAAAAGGTATCTGTGAATCCAAGAAATGGCTAGCTTGTCATGATGGATTATTCTAACATTATAAGCAAATGATGATGATAATTGATAATTAAAAGAAGGGTTTGCTGTGTTTCTATTGGTTAATAACAGTCCAATTATATGTGTTGAGGCAAAGCATACAAATGATGGTTGGTGATGGTTATGTCTCCTTTTGTTCATACCACCACCTGATTGTTAAGCTCAACTATGACCTTTCCAAGACTAACACAGCCTCAGGTCTTGCGAGGGAGACATGATTCAACCTTATCTCATCATTATAAGCAAACTGTTATTGGAACTCACATACATAGATTCTCAAAAGAAAAAGGTTAATTAGGTAAGTGAAAGCGAGTCTTAACAACAAACCATTGTTTTTAAGTTTGGTCGGAAAGGTGTTTGGTCTCTACTTTATCACAAGATACCAACAACAACCACCTAATCAAAGCTTCGATACTATGAAGAAATTCGGTAGTACACGACTTTATACTTAACTAATAAAGGGACTATTTTGCTTTTCACGGGATAGCCTAGAAAGGGAGAGAGGATTGTATGAAGGTTGTAAGTTCGAGCCTTGAAAGGAGCAGCCTTTATTTAAGGTGATGTAATCTTCCTGATGGTAGTCCCTCTTTCAGAAGCAGGTACCTTTAATACTGTCTAAGTTTAAACTCGAATTTACCTATTTATGAGTTTGAGTGGCTGGCTCATAGGTCCCAAAATAGTCGGACGAAGCCGAAAACCTGAGTTATAAAAAAAATAATAATAAAGAGGCTACTTCCGATGCATTATCATAAGATACCAATATCTTAAAATGTTAGTTTGGGAGTGTAAGTGATAATAAAGTTAGATATATCTAGATTTCGTTGACTTTTTTATTTTAATTAATATATTTTAAAATTTACGATTTGTTCCTTTATGATATTATTGAGAGATAAATCAAGATTTAAAAATGGTCAAATCAAATTTAACTATTATTTATAATTAAAAATTAAGCCATGTTGTAATAGTTTTGATTATCGATAATTCGTAATGATAATTTATATAAACAAGTTACATAAAAACATTTTAAAGGGGGAAAATGTGTTGAGATTCAAACCCTAATACACATGCTTTCTAAAGAAGAATTTTGATTAAAAAAAAACCATAATCAAGCTTTAAGTATAGGGATTACCCATACTTAACATTGGAATCGTGCCATAAAAAAAAGGAAAAAAAGGACCACAGTGCTCACTGGAAGTCCTATGAAACACTGAATTTAAGGAAAAAAAACCAGATGAACAGATAACCAGAGTAGACAAGTGGGTGCACAGAAGCACATAGTTCCTGCATCAAAAGTTGACAGAAACAACCGTATCACCACCTCCTGCTCTTGCAGGCTCCATTAATCACACAGATAATTCTTTAATCTTTGTATCCTTTCTATGTTCAGTACTAATATCCTTTCTGGGTCTGCATAACTTTTGATGGATTAACAAAAGAGAGAGAGAAGCGGCTTGCTAGTGAGGGATGAATATGAATTTTACTTTAGGGTATGCATGCGTGCATCACCGACTTGAATCAGGGGACCAGCAAAGAAAATGAGAGATGGATCGAAAAAACTTAACACCCCTGCACTTAAAATTGTACGAAAAGATGCGGTATTGGACCAACCAATGTTTTAGCATATGCAGTGTGACTGACATTACTAAAACAGTACAACCAACTTGTTAAATCTTACCCAAAATAATAATTAATAAAAACTAGCTTCTTATATGCTTATGATGATCCCTTTGTTTCTGCAATTTGCTTGGTTCCTGACTTCAAATCACTACTAAAACTTGAAAATAATGTAAAATAATGTTCATATCTGCTAGGGTTTTTAAATGGTAAGTAGCAATGTATATTGAATAGTTAAGAGGTTGGAATCTGCTGATGGGATATCCATTTCTTCTTCTCAAGGGATAATATATATATAATGCTAATAAGATAACAAAAACTAACAGCATCAGCTTGAAAATTCCAAGCCTCCATTAGAGCTACTTGATACCTTTTATAACAACTATGGTCATCACATGCTAGAATCAATACAAGTACACATCTATACAAACGTATGTATATGCTTGGACTTGGCATTTTTTGCACTGGATGATCATATCCTACTCAGACTATATATATATATAAATGCCCACAATGGTATTTATGTCTAAGCATTGAATAATGGAGTTGTCCCATGAATGAATCTCTGTAGTGGGGACCAACCAAAATCCTCATTGCTCTTGCCACTTGCATGCTAATTAAGATACGAATTTTCTGTCCTAACCCCACCTCAAAACCTGTGATTAGTAAGTGGGTTATCACTTTTAGGTTTCAAAAAGAAAATGGTTTATACTTTATACAGAGGCACACGATACATTTTTTTTATACAAGTTCTTCTGCCCTGAATCGCCACAACACCTGTACGTGTCAAAATTTGGGCAACAAGAACAGTTACTCTAGCATTGAGTTAACAGTCTTAGTTTTGTATCATTGAAGAACAAGACTATCGACTTTTGTCCTATATGGCTTCCTCTCATGGCTAGTAGATATAGCTATGGCAGTCTCTTATATACAAACTTGTCTAATAGTCCACTTGCAAACAAAATTTACAGATTGGACCATGTGTTGATGAGTTCGATTGGGTCATTTTCACTTTTTCTGGTTGGTGATGAATAGTATATGTTACCTCATCCGTGAAAACAGGGAACAAAATTTGAAGAAAAAAGGGTACATAAAGGCATAATTATGTTATAGTTGTTAACTGGCTAGCATCTCATATAATATTGTAAAGCTTCTATTGTTTTTTGTTTAAAGAAAAAATTAAGAATTGTAAAGTGAACAGGCCAATAAACTAGTTTTTGACTAATGGTTCGATCTCACTTTCCTTTATGTTTTAATTGGCCTCACTTTCACATGGGCTTTATATACAAATTTAGCAGAGAGAGTACCTACTTGGACCCGTTACTCGTGTAGAAATTGGCTGGTGCCATGTTTGTATCAGCAGTTCAGAACCCTGTATAACTCGGATAAAGATGAATAATGCCACTTCATTGGTCCAACGCAGATATCATCGTTTGAACAAGGGGAATATTTTGATGGAAAATAAGATCCCTGAGTTTGGAGGTTGTATTTCTTATGAAAAATGATTTTAAAAGAATATTCTGTTGAAAAATATGTCATGTTTCTAACTATCATCAAACTGAAACATGCTAGAAGATTAGTTGTTACAATCATCAGTTCGTACAATGGAAGAGTCTTAAGGTTTTGATTTCACTCTATTGGAGTATTTTTCTATTCAAGATTCAGATTTCATATGGGTACTGGTTGAGCGAAACCTTACAGGAAAACCTCCTGTACTTGCAAGAATACGCACTCAGTAGTCATCTCGCTCACTCAACCTTTGCCACTTCTCCAGCAGGAATGCTGCTTTCTACAACAGTTTCCCTCACAAACCTAGAAAGAGTTGGAAAGTTCTAATCTTAGATAAAGGACATATTAAGTGGCTTGGAATTCTTTTCGTTATTTGTACAAATCATAATACTTCCAAATTACAGGGTCAAAGAACGATACCTTGCTATTTTGTCTCGTGAAGACTGTAAGACATATATTGAGAGAATAAGAGACATCAATAACCCTGTTTAGACACAAACATATGAGCAGATCTTCTAAGTGGCACATTTCCATTTTCAAACAGAATGTATTTGTACAAACAACAGGCTGTCATAACAATAAACCTCTGCCTTGACTTGAGCACAGATGATTTACCTGATCCAAACAACACGTAAAATCCAGAAGTAACATCTATCTCTGATTGTTCCTCCCTGTCATACGCACAAAAAAACAGAAAAAAAAAAACCAACATTATTTCTGACTGTAAGCTCCTAACCACTTTCCTATACCAAACATGTCAGCCATTAAGGTATTATTTATGTAAAAATGACAACTCAAGGCCCAAAATAGTTAATTTGCCTCCAGTTTGGGTGTGATCAAATTTGAGGTCATTCAACTAGACCATCAGACTAAAAAATAGTGTATGCAACTAGAAACCGTGTCTATATATAGAAGCCGGATTCTCATTTTTTGGTAATTGTTGAAAAGTAGTGTATGCATCCAAGCCATATTGTTGGCAGGTTATTCATAGCAGCACAAAATGCAAAGGAAGGTCTATACAGCATGGGTATCAGTCTAGAAATGAGGAGAAGGCATGAACCTGATATAATCATCTTATTCCCATTACATTTCAGTTTTCAGCTTTAATATTCTGTTCATATAAAAGTATGCTGCCCATCCACCCATGAAAAGTTAAACGGTTCATTCCCCATGCATCACCATGGAGCAACAAAATGGGGATTCTTTTCCTTAAAATCATAAAAAGTGAAGGTAATTAAACCAAATACTCAAAACCTAGGGAACATTTCTTGCAAATCTCAGAAATCAAAAGATAATTTCAGATGTTTGGATTCCAAAATGAGAGATTCTAACCATGTGTATCTCACAAGAATATGTTTAGGCCAATGCTGAGCATCCCAGAACTGTTGGCGAATATTGGGATGGATTTCGATATCTGTTCAAGCAAAACATGATCGTGAACCATTTATGGAAATGTAAAGATCCATACTAAATATAGGCTCTAATAGCACAACAAATACAAACAACTGTCTAGGGTTGATTACTAGGGATGGAAATGGGCCGGGCTAATTTTTTAAAAATTAAAAGCGTAACTCTTCTAAACAAAACAATGTCTAGGGTTGTCCAGGCCCAGGCTTACCCGAGGCCCAACTCTTCTAAACAAAACAATGACGTTTTGCTTAGAATAGTTAAGACTCTAGCCAGCTTGGGCCTAGGCCTGACCCATGGGTTAGCCCATTGAAACACTTGAATCTAAGCCTATGGGCCACCCATTACTATCCCTACTGATTAGGGGCATCACCATAGACAACACTTAATTTGAAAATCACTACAAGAACAGGGCACATTCAAGGACGAGTTGAAATATAGAAACAGAAAGAAAAAATAGTAGAAAACTAGCATTGCATACAACGGTGAGGCATATCTAGAACTTTGGCAGTGACACCAAGTAGATCATTCCCTGAGTACCTCTGCATCATATAAAAACAATAACCATCTCAATTAGCCATAGCTGATCACATAAACTACTAATATGAGAAATCCAGGAACATGAAGGACTAATTCACACTTATATGAAGTTCTTCACCGGATAAGCAATAATGTCCCTTAAGAAGACACGAGAAAAGAAATGCCACGTAAGCGAAACAACATCTTACCAAATGCACATCAATCATTGGAACCTCAGAACTCTTACGATTTATCACAAAAAGCCAAGGAATTAGAAACTTTTCTCTCCCAACTTGAAAAGATCTGCAAACAAAACAATCTTTGTGAGCATGGACTGCTCTAAAACTTAAAGGAATAGTAAAAAATGAAGAGCTTCCAAATAAACACAACTTCCTGAACCAACAACTGATATTGAAAAAAAACTGGAACTTTGCCAAAGTTGAACCATGAAACTTGAGGAAGCAATATGCCAATAACCATGGGATTGTTGTAACATAAAACGAGAATAGCAAGCACTTGGAAAAGAAATCATTTATCAAGACAAAGATACTTTGTTTCCCAATTTTCTCTCAAAAGCAATTCCGGGGCATCGAGAAGAGGAACTGCAAATTGAATCCCTAAAACCCATTTGTCCCAACATATCAGTTCACTAGCATGATTGATCCAACAAGAACTGAACCTAATCACACATCACACAATTAACATTTTAACATAATTTCTAAAGAAGAACAAGAGCTCACATTTTGTACGGGTCAGCTCCTGTGTAACCTGTTGGCTTCGCAATAGGAATCAACACCTACAAAGAAAAAAAATCACACCAAAAAAAAAGGGGGCAAAAAATAACAGAAACAAAATGAAAAAAAAAAACCAACCTCTCGATTAACAGCAAATACTGGGCAATGTTTACCGATTACATCTTGCCACAAAGTTCTCGACTGAAAATGTAAAACCAAACACATCAATCTCTTCCTTAATCACACATGCAGAGTCTATACATTCATACAATAAAATAGGAGCGAGTACGAACCGAATGGTATTGACCCATCTTGCTCATGGGGACGATATCACCAGGTCTATAAGCGACGGAAATGGATGTCAGGGAGAGTAAAACTAGCAGTAACAGTGAAGAAGAAGCAGAAGCTCCAATTTTCCTTTGATCCATGTCCTTCACCATCGACGACCAACTCAACGTCGACATTACAAATCCCTTCTTCTTCTTCTTCTTCTTCTTCTTCTTGTACCCGACCTTAGATAGGCATTTTTGGGCCTTCTTCTCTTGGGGCTTGATCCATACCCAGCCCAAACTTATCATCACTTTTTTTAAGTACAAAGATCCAAGTGTGTCTCTATCTATATTCCTAATTATTAAATATTGATATAATATATTTAAAAGTGTATATTTTTTTCAATTTAGTATCCAAACTTTTAAAATTTTCAATTGAGTAATTAATCTTTTAAAATCTTAATAATTTAGTTAAAAATATTATTTTTAATGATGTGATATATCTATTAAATACCATGTAAATATCTATCTATTAATTACCAAAAAAATAACGTTTTGAATTGAATTATTAAGATTTTTAAAATTTAGCCACTCAATTATAAATTTTAAAAGTTTTGGTATTGAATTAAAAACATTTCAAAAAGTTTAACACTTTAAAATTTGTTATCTTTCAAAAAATATTATTATTAGGAGTGGAAAGTTCGATCCAATCTGATTTATTTAGACTTTTGTAACGTCAATTGACTTTTTAGACTTTTGTAAAATATTAAGGTAAAAATATTAGACTTTTTGTAAATTATTAAGGTAAAAATAACGATAAGTGGTTATTTAGACTTTTGTAAAATATTAAGGTAAAAATAATACCCTTATCTAATACTTTAAGAAATTATTTTTAAGATCACGTTATTGTTTGACAGGTTCAAACTGACTGAATGTGACATGAGATAGATTGAATTTATAACTAATATACTACAGACTCTTAAAATTTTTTTTAGGTGTTATCAATATTATTTTAAAAACGTTAAGGTATTACCAAAATTAATTTTAAAAACGTTAAAATGTAACAAGATACCATAGATAATGACTTTTTGTCTTCGATTTTATGCTAGCCCTTATTATAAAAGCCTGGAGCAGCCGAAGTTTTAACCGTAGGTGGAGCGCTAGTTGAGCTCTTAATGATGAGATGTGCCCGCTTGGTCTGTCTGTGGGGTGGAGTGCCAGTTGAATCCTTGATGATAAGTCAGCTTGGCTCGCCTGTGGGGTGGTGCACCCGTTGAGCCCCCAAAAAGGTGTGCCCACTAGATTCACCTGCAAATTTCCTCGAAATAAAAAAAAATCCATAAGATAGTGAATCTTAATCTTCAAATTCTCATTAATTGCTTGTGGATAAGTATTTAATTAAATATCATAGAAATTATTTAATGCTTTGAAAGCATAAGAGCATTAAATCCTCTTCATTTATTATTATTATTATTATTTTATTATTTCACAAGTCATTATAATCAATGATTTATTTATAAAAATAAAAAATTAATTGTTGCATTAATTTTTAGTACTTCAGTTAAAACGGTAGAAAAATTATTTAATAAAAATATATAAATTAACCTAAAAAAAAGGAAAAAAGGAAAAGAAAAGAGAGAGACCTTTGGAGCTTCCACCTGTCGTTTTCTTTCAATTACCCTGTCGTTTTGCCGCGTCTTGTTCCTACTTACCAAACCAAGCCTCCCCGGGTTCCGAAAACTTCATATTCTCTTTATTTATTTCTCAATTTTCCGATCGATCATAAGCTTCAAGTTTCCGATTCTGTTCAAGACCTCGGCTTTATGTTCTCTTCGTCGGCGTTAGCCTCACGCCGGTGGAGTGTTTAGTTGTGTTTGAAGATTTTCGGTTTGTGTTTGTTTTCCTTTTTATTTTTGTGCTCTTTCGGTTTGGTTTGTTCGGTGAATACACTTTAAATGGGCGATCTTCGAGCTTGGTCGCCTGAGCCAAACTTCGTCGTCGTGGAGGAAAGGCCGTCATCGTCGTCACCGGTGCCGTTACCGTCTTCGAATCAAACGGAATACTGGAAAAGAGCAGAGGCTGTGACGGAAAGGATCATTGCAAAGATTCAACCAACTGTCGTCTCAGAAGAGAGAAGGAAAGCGGTTATCGATTATGTGCAGAGGTTAATTAGGAATTCGGTTGGTTGCGAGGTGATTGCATGCATCTTCGTTTCAAACATGTTTTCGATTTCTTTCTTTTAAGTTTCTCTATACCTCATTTTGGCCATGGAGCCAAATGGAGCTTACTGTTTCAGCTAGTGATTGTCAACTAAAATTCATGTCTTTTATTATTATTATTTTTTGCCTCGGTGTTAACGTCACTTGCTTTTGAAAGTGAAATTTAGAAGATAAGTGAGTTTTGTTCATCTGAATTTGTTCGTTTGTTCATGAATTTGCTTAGTCTTCTTGTTTGTTGTGGTAATGAACTGCTACTTTCCGTGCCGTTGCCAACACTAGTGTTGAAGTTAACCTTGTGAGATTGTTAAAGCCGATGATTGCTGTACCCATGGATGAGAGTATGGTTCTCTTTTAGGGGTTTGGTAGAACATAAATGAGCACTGTGAATCTTGTCTGATCATGATACTGTTTAATGCCGTTAACCTTTTTAGGACTATATCATGACTCGCTGAATTTCATGATAATGTATTTCCTTGTATGGTGATGATTATCCCATGCTATGGTTAGAAGCGCTAATGTTTTAAATCTATGATTGCCACTTAATTCTTGCTAGATTGAAGCTGATTTGGAAGGTTAGCCGATTGCCACGTGCTTGTTGGTTTTTGCTTAACTTCCACTTGATGGGCAGCTGATTACCGTGTATAACCTATTGCCAATAAACATATGGTTGCAAATTTGTCGTGGTTTAATTGCTTCCTCTTAACGGAGCCATATACTTAGATGCATACTTTAATGAGCTAATCATTACCAAATAATAGGTAGTTGGTATAAGCTCCCCTGTATGAGTGGACATGTCGCTTTATAGGTCCTTCCAAGTACCAGATTGTTAGCATGTGGTTGGTCTTTTATAGAAATCCTTCTGAGTGGTGATTGCCATATGATTGGCATTCAACAAAGTTCTTTTAGTGAGTGGGATGGCCGTGTTTTTGATGATTCGTGGAACCTACTCACGTGCTTAAATTGCCTCATGATTTGCCATGTGGTTCTCTATTGAATATCCTTCTGACAGCAGATGATTGTCACGTGAATTATGTTTATTGATGTTCCTTTCAAGTAGCAAAGGCCGCCACGTAATTATAGGTCGTAAGTATGCAAAATATGCCAATATTTTGCTGCATATTTTTGCCTTTTCATGAATAGATGGCTACCACATTGTTGGCATCTCATTACACCTCCTTTACTATTATCAATCAGACAACTAAGCCCTCGCATCACTTGTAAATATTGTTGTTACACTGAACAGTGAAACAATGTTGTTCTTTGCGAGTTTAGTGATATAGGAGGATTGTGCTTGACAAATCCTCTGTTGTAGGTGTTATCTGTACTTTCGGTACGACTACTTTATGTTGGTACTTTGTTTTTGTTTCTCTAATATTTGTTTGAGTTAAACTTGGTTTCTTTGAATGAATCTCATGGATTACTATCTTGTTTTGCTACATTATTTAGCACAACTACTTTGGAACTTGAAAGGGAAAGATGTTTTTTGTTATTTAGATTTCTCTTTCCTATGATGTCCTCTACTAACTTATAACATATACAGGTTTTCCCATTTGGGTCTGTTCCACTAAAAACATATCTTCCTGATGGAGATATCGATTTGACAGCCTTTGGTGGTATAAATCTTGAAGAGGCACTGGCCCATGACGTGTGTTCTGTTCTTGAAAGTGAAGATCACAACAGGGCTGCTGAGTTCGTAGTGAAGGATGTTCAATTAATCAGGGCAGAGGTTTTTCATCTTGTCCTTACTCTTAGTGAAAATAAGATTTTAGAGCCGTATGTGCATTGGTGTACAGCGTTGCTCAGTTGTTGAAATGCACCGATGTGCCAATATGATATTATGTTTTCTTTTATTATCCTTTTAATTCTTTCCATTTCTCTTCTTTTATGTTGTCTGAAAGCCTAGTACATTTAATTTTCTTTTGAGCTTAGTTATTTTTCCTGATGATGTAAATACTGTGTATGAAAAATGGCTTTCAGATGTTTAAACATCTGTCTCTTGATGCAGGTTAAGCTTGTAAAATGCCTAGTTCAGAACATTGTAGTAGATATCTCGTTTAATCAGTTAGGAGGACTTTGTACGTTATGCTTTCTCGAACAGGTGGCCTTTCTTCTGAATTCTATGTATTTGAGATTTTGATTTTGACTAATTGTTGGCATAACTACTCATATGCTTAATTATTCTTAATTACTTGTGTTGTAAGCTCCACCAATTTTGTGCACTTCATTTTTTATTCTTTTAAGACATTTTTAGCCATGTATGCATTACTACTGAAAACAAAGTTGAGAGTTTTATGTTGCCTGAGATAATATATGCCAGTCATTAAGTGAGGAGGAAACATATTGAAGGACTAACTTTTGCTTCAAAATTTTCCTCTTTATGATTGATATATTCTCTTTCGCACTGACATTTATCTTTGATTTCTTTTTCTTTTTTTCAACTAGTCTAGTGTAAGAAAACTTAAAGATTGTTAAATTTGATAGAAAATGGATACCAAAATACTTATTGTTTTGGTCACTTCTTCTGATTCTTCCTTCTCCTCCTCCCTTTCTGCATTTGATGCAAATTCTTTAAGTGTAGAAATTCTTCATCCTGTCCGACCCTCAAAACCACATGCACATACAACAGATAAGCACACATGCATGTGCTTAGGAATTCTACTTCTCCTTGGGTACAGGCTTTTTGGGGTCTTTTAAATGTTTGAAAAGGAGCATAACTGTGTAGAATGGAATCAACCTCCTGCGGAGCCTATGTTCTGGGATGGAAGACTGTTTTATACTTGAAATAAATGTTCCTTGTACTGATTATTGTTGATCTTTTGCAGGTTGATCGTTTAATTGGCAAACATCATCTTTTCAAACGCAGCATTATATTGATTAAAGCTTGGTGCTATTATGAAAGTCGTATTCTTGGTGCTCATCATGGCTTGATATCTACTTATGCACTGGAGACATTGGTTCTTTACATTTTCAACCTCTTTCACTCATCACTAAATGGTCCTCTAGCCGTGAGTCCTGCCATAACTTGCATTGATGTCCTGCAGTTTTACCTGTGTTGACTCTACTCATTTGTCATGCTGTTCTTTATAGGTTTTGTATAAATTCCTGGATTATTTTAGCAAATTTGACTGGGACAACTACTGCATAAGTTTAAACGGACCAGTTCGGATATCCTCACTACCAGAAGTTGTGGGTGAGTAAATGTTAATTTGCATTTTATCCTGTCGGACTTCTTTGCTTGTTTCTTATTGAGAATCTTATCAAGTTTTATCCATTTTATAGTTGAGACATCTACGAACAGTGATGACCTTTTGCTCAGTAATGATTTTATCAAGGAGTGTGTTGAGATGTTCTCTGTTCCCGGAAGGGGATTTGAGAATTTTTCACGAACATTCCCCCCAAAGCATCTTAACATTGTTGATCCCCTGAGAGAGAATAACAACCTTGGCCGAAGTGTGAGCAAAGGTAGGTCCATTCTTCATTGTGAAAAAATGTTTGAGGAGTTCTCTAGTTTGTGCTCATGAACATGGGAGATACAGCATCAAGTTATTGAATAGCCAAGTTTAGCCATTATAACTCATGATAACTTAGTACCATGTTTCAGGAAATTTCTACCGAATAAGGAGTGCTTTCACTTATGGAGCTCGAAAGCTTGGTCGCATCCTTTCTCATCCAGACCAGAATGTCACTGATGAAGTCTCTGAATTTTTCTCAAATACTTTGGATAGGCATGGATGTGGACAGAGGCCTGATGTTCAAGATCCCATTACTATGGAAGGACAATATAGGTTTTGTTCCACGATGCCATTCTCAGGAAGGGAATCGTGTCAACGAGAGCGTACATCATCAGAATCTACTGATTCAACTGGTATAGCCGGAGAAACTAGATTAGAAGATGAACAACATTCGCATGTTGGTGACAATATTAAGTTATCGGGGAAGGATTTGGGTTCCAGGAAAATTGCCGCTGGTACCCCAAATGGACCTGCTATTTCTGAAAAGCGCCTTTCTGATGATGCAAAAGACCTTGCAACTTCAAGGATTCAAAGTCTTTCCATTTCGGACTATGCTTTCAAACCTTTTTCTCCAGCATTGGCTGAGACTATATCCCCTAGTAGAGTGTTCCATGCGCCTCATCTCTATTTCTCTTCTTCAGTCAAAGGAAATGGAGATGTGAGAAATGAAAATTCAGAGCTGAAACAGTCAGGCAGATCTGATGTTGTAACAAAGAGAGTGCCTTCTGGGGTTCTGCCAGGTCCTCATAAGGAGACAGCCACTGCAGTATTTTGTGATCTTGATGACAACCAGTTAATAAATAGCTGTGAAGTTGCACCACCTGTTGAGTCAATCCATCATCCTTTGCATTCCAACCTTGCTTCTTGTTCCTCCGAAGGTCTTCATCCTGGTCAGTCCGATATTCAGGCATCTGGAACTTCTGGAAGGTCTGAAGCCCTTAATTACTTGGTAGATCTCTCTGGAGACTGTGAGAGTCACTTAAATAATTTACATTGTGGTCAGTGCTGGTATGAGTATGGCTGCAATGCTCATCTTCCTTCAATGTCTCCTACCCCGCTTACACAGTTCAAGAGCAAGAATTTGCCGTTGGATGTAATAAGACAGTCTGCACAATTTAGGAGGAGTTTGATCCCAGAGTTGAATGTCAATGGTGTTTTACCAAGGCCAGTGTTCTACCAGGTTAGTCCACCATTGCTACATGGTGCATCCTTTGGTGTAGAAGAGATACCGAAGCCAAGAGGAACAGGGACATACTTTCCCAATTTGGTAAACTCGAAGTCTAAGGACTTTTAAGTTTCTTGTTGAAGACTTGCAACAACTAATGGGGCCACCTTTGTATATCTTTATATTTTGCAGCTGCAATTTTATTGTTCAGTTGTTTAGTTGGCATGACTTGCTAACTTAAAACTGTTTCAACGGTGGAGTGTTTGCAGAATTACTACAGGGATAGGCCAGCAGCTGTGAGGGGAAGGAATCTGGCGCCAAAGTCTCCTCGCAACAATGCCAACAATATTTCACCCAAGGAAACAAATTTACTGGAAAGAAACAGCCGTGAGTCTTCACAGTTGCAATTTCATAACCACCAAGGTGTTGGAAAATCTGGAACTTCAAATCATCGTCATCCTGTTTCCCCTGAGACCAAGCCGTATGCAAATGGTTCAGTGCATCAGTTGGAGAGGGGATCCGAATTTGGATCGGTTGGGCATCAACCATTTGGATTTTCTTCCTTAGATAGTAGTAAACTTCCCAACAGAGGGTCTATAGCAACTGAAAACGCTAGGGTAAGCCTCCAAACAATTACATTGCAGAAGCCAAAACCTGTTTTGGCTACGGATCAACAGAGGTACGACCCACAATACTTTTCCATGGTGCGATTATGTGACTCCTCTTATTTGGATTATTTTCTCTTGGTTTGAACACCTAGGATTGCAGAACAATCATACCAATTGAAAGATGAAGATGACTTCCCCCCTTTATCGGACTCCAGTGGAAAGGGATCACCTTGTACGATTAAGAAACTTGAAAGACCCCAAGAGTAAACGCTAACTAACCAGCCTGAACCAGAGGTTTCCACCTGTATGGCTTCGCAGCCTTTCGGAAGCTCTGTGCATAGGATTCATTAGAATGTGTTTTGTTTTTCGGTGCAGTTTTGTACATTCTGCTAACAGTTTCCTGCTCAAGTCTTCAATAGCTGTTTCCAACACCAGAGCTGTTCTGTATAGGATGGTCTGAAGTTTATGATTTTGGCCAAGTTTTTGTCTGTCTGTGTCAGCAATTGTAGGATAGAAAGCAAAGAAACCATGTTATCCTTGTTAAATTAAAGAAGAAAATTATGTTCATTATCAAACCGGTCGTCTCACCCCTGCGTGTTTTAAGGTCGATTATCCTCAACTGAGACAACAACAGAGTGGAAACTGTTGTTTTGAGGAAATCTATGATTATGGTGGCTTTCCTTTTGCTGGTTTGATCATATAAACTATTGTGTTGGTTTAGCGTTGGTGATTAGGATGAGTAGATGAACAGAAAGAGCCGATTGAAGAATGGAAAGGCCAAGTCGAAAATGAGCCACAGACAAAAGAAGGAACCTTAGCCCCAACTGATGTGATGGAACTCATCATGAAACTGGAGGTATTCTTTTTTATATTATACTACTTTTTTTAACAATACAATCTAATCTTTTAGACGTGAAAGATGCGAGTAAACTGATAAATTATTTACAAATTGGTGATTCAAAATCAAGTGAGTTAATCATCTTTTGAATGTGAATAAACTGTTGGTACATATGCTTTAGGAGTTAGTGATTCACAATCAAGTGCCTTTAGGGGTGAAGCGGAGGAATACGGCGCCAAAAAGTCCCGTGTTTAAATCTCCTTATTTACTCTTTCTCGATTGAACCTGTCTTACAAGGCTTGTTTAGTATGGAGTATCCGATTGGTGTAATTTGCAAGTTATTGCGTTGATTCGGAAGTTTACCTGGTGCGTATCAAAAGAATAGCGGTTGCTGGTTTTTTCGTTTAAAAAAAAATTCACAATCAAGCGAGTGAATTGTCTTTTGGATGTGAGTGAACTATTGATACATGAACTATTTTATGGGTCGGGAACTTAGGGGTTTTTAGTTAGTTGGTATGAGAAAAAGAAATAGGTAAAGGATGAAAAAAGATGCTCATTAATAGATAATGATTAAAATAATACTCTCTCCGATTTATAATAAGTGTCATTTTAGAAAAAAATGCACACTTATTAAGAAAGCTAATAAAATTATAAATATACCCTTATTAATACTCCTATAAAGTTACCTCGTGAAGAGAAATTATTTTATCACTTGGATTTTGCATATTAAATTGCCTTGAAATTGTGATCTGTGTAATTAAGATGAGAGAGAAATTAATGGTTAATTTTGGAAATAAAATTACAAACATGCATATAAAGTTAAGAATGACACTTATTTTGAATAATTAAAATGTATCTAAAACGATACTTATTATGAATCGAAGGGAGTAGTATTTTTATATCCCTTTTAGAACAATATTTCATACCCTCTAATTTAATTAAGAATATAAGTTATATTTATTTTTATTTCTCACTATATTCATTATAATTTTTATTACCGTTCTTCCTAATAAATCAAGCAAACCCGTAAAAATAAATTAAGAGCTGGTTTCGATTCAACTGAACAATTAATTAGCTTCTTTTAAGATTGATATGGCTTGTAATCCTCCTCCTATACGAATCTAGTTTTACCTGACTTCTTGTGCTATTATTCTTTACGGACTGACTCGGTGCGAGCGGGGATTAATCTAAGAGTGGATGGCTTAAAAGTGACTTTCCACAATTGAGACCTTCCTAAGATAATTAGTGGAATAACCCAAAAAAAAAATTATTCACTTGGCAATCAAGAAGTTGAGACTATTTGATTTAATAGATACATAGTTGCATATATAACAAGTAATGTCAACGATGGATAAACTAAAAAGAAAAAGAAAACCTTACCCGGCAATGACTAAATGGATGATGTCAATTCATCTAGTGAAGCCTTTGATAGGATCAGAATAATAATAATTTTAAGAAAAGCTGAGGGTCCCTTGAAATTGTTTTCTAAATTCTAATCCTTTTCTATGAAAACAGGAAACTTCCTAGTTTTGTCAACTCTATCCCCAAGTCATCGTGCAAATAATTAAATATTTTTAATGATAAATAATAAGATACTATTTTATAAAATAATAATCTTTTTATTTAACAATAGCAAAAGAAACAGACAAGCATCCGAAACAGAGTGAAGAAATTGGAGCACAGAAGACACAGAAAATGCTAAGGCTAATTTTATTTTTAAAACATACAAAAACATCGTTTTCGTAAAGTTAATGTGGTTTTATTATTTTTTAAAACGAAAAATGACAACAAGATTCAACTAAATCTGTTGTAAGATGCTGTTTTTTTTTTACAAAAACGACAACAAAAAATGAAAGAAAAAACATACGGAGCCAAAGTGGCTCTTAATTTAATAGTTACATATAGAGCATAAATTCTTTTTTTAGAATAAATACATGTAACAAGAACTCCCATAAATTCGTAAGACCTAGTAATAATGACAATAATATTTAGATACATGAAATTTGGGAAGATTTAATAATATGCAACTTTACCTCTAATTAGTATAGAGACTGTTTTTAAATTCATGACACCAAGTGATTAACGAATTATTACGTGTATTAATAGTTTATTAATTAAAATTGTAATTGTTATTTTAATTTTTAGAATAAAAGTTTAAATAAATTTATTGTTATTTTTAATACCAATTTGTATTTTAATATTATCAAAACAGTATTTCATTGTATTCTAAATAAGGTGCAAAATAGTTATATAATAATAGTAGGACCTTATTTAAACCGTTATGATATATTAAGATGACAAATCTTACCTTTAATTATTACTTAAAATTAATTTTTTAAGAACAAAAGAGCATCAGTTATTATATTTTGGATATATACTAGGTAAAATTTTAAATTGACACAATACTCTGCAAATTACTTCAATCAAATACTTCGTACTAAATAAGCTTGAGAGAATTAAGAGTTAATTTGTATTTTATTTTTTATATATGAAGTTAAAAAAAAACATGAATATGTTGAATTCTGACTTCTTTGGCACCCCTTCCCAATATATGCAGTCACTAATAAATTGTTGTCATAGGACTTCGTCACATTGCATCATCTTGTTTAACCTTTACTGGGAATTGGTGAGATGAAGCTATTGTTTAACCATTCTTCACGAATACTAGCAGCCACCCACCAACAATCTTCAATTTCCAAACCAAACCAAGCCTTAGTTTTCTTGTTTCAACATCGTCGTCTTCCTCCAATCTCAATCTCTCAAAGTCTTCATTTTTGCTATAAGATTCTATCAGCATCTGTTCCTTTCTTGTTTTCTCCTCTGAAAGTTATTATCTTTGGATCACCCCCATCACCATTAGATGGTTCGATCAAAGAGAAGTCACAGGTTCTTCAAGTTCAGAACTCCAGTTTCATGCATTAGTACTCCTGTTACTTATCATCTCTCAAATCTTTGAAACTTCCTGCGGATTCCCTGAAAGAGAATTCAAAATCATACCCTTTTCTCGTTCTGAATTCATACTCTTATAAATCTTACTGTTCTTATCTCTGAACATCTACACCTGTCATATCTGCTCTATACCCTTGTATTGATTCAACACAGATGATTCCCCAGGACTACCAAGCTTCACATGCAGTTGTTGAAATGGCTTGGATTATGCTAAGTGTTGATTACTCGAGGCTTTTCTGGTTATTATTCGGGGTGTTTTCCTACGAAAATCATGAGGGAAAACCACGGATCATATAGCACCAGCTTAGCTAGCTAGCTTTGATCAGTTCATCTACTTTTTTTTCTTCTTTAACATCTAACAATAAAAGCAAGAGTTGATACTGTTAGATAATAGCTAGAACTGGGAGTTCGTGTTAAGCAGCTCTGATCTGAGGAGGGTAGTCTGAAATATTTTTGGAGCCATGTACAAGACACGAATTGGTGGCTGTGTTAATGAAGCAACTGCACAGCTTGGATACGTTGATACAGATCCTTCCGGTCGTTATGGACGAGTAAGTTCCTCTTTCTCATTCTTCTTGTTAAGGATGGTAATTGCTGTGTTTCAATAGATTCAGACAGATCATCACTTGGTCGAAGTTA
>JAOQMR010000005.1:1181248-1191957 GCA_027563865.1 Erythroxylum pelleterianum
TTTCTCATTCTTCTTGTTAAGGATGGTAATTGCTGTGTTTCAATAGATTCAGACAGATCATCACTTGGTCGAAGTTACAGTTTTAGTTTGATTGGGCTTGAAGTTGGGCTCAAATTTAGGGCTTAGACTCTATAAGTCGGCTCAAGAGGCCCGACAATTAAAACTTCTTCCTTTAAAAAAGTCGTCGTTTTGGTTTAAGTAGTTAAAATGACAATCACTTATTTTATAAATTTAAAATTTTAAAATTAAAATGATTTGGATTAATGTAGTTTTTAAGCTATTGGTATAATTCGGGTTGGACTTAGGCTTGCTTATAACTAGACGGACCAGGACCAGGACCAGGACCAGCACAACCCTGACCAATTTGACTCATTGTCACCCTTATCTCTTACGCTACGTTTAGTTGATGTCTCCGTTGAAGCCTTGAAGGAGACAGATGACAAGGACATAAAAATTTTGTGTCTCACAGTATTTGTTTCATGTCCCAACTTATTTTTGTTCCGAGCACAACCCTAGCTCAATTTGACTCATTGTCACCCTTATCTCTTACGCAGCATTTGGTTGATGTCTCCGTTGAAGGAGAAAGATAACAAGGACATAAAAATTTTGTGTCTGGCAGTGTTTGTTTGCTGTCCCAACCTATTTTTGTTCCAACTCCAGAGCATAGGGACAGAAATTTTTTGTTTCTTGCAAGATTGTGGTACAAAATTTCTTGTCCCGGGAATAAAAACAAAACATATAAGCAACTTCTAAAAATGTCCTTCCAAAAATGCCCTTCCTCCTATATAAGCAATTTTTTATTCTTACCATCATAATCATCATCATTATCATCATCGTCATCATCATTAATTATTGTTATTATTATTATTTATTATTATTATAAATTTTAAACTACTTATTATTATTATTGTTATAAATTTTCTACTTATTATTTTTATTATTAATTTTATTATATGAAATTAATTATATTATTATTATTATTTGTAATTATAAATTTTGTACTTATTATTGTTGTTGTTATTGTACAAAATTAATTTTCTTATTGTTGTTTCTATTTTTATTATTATTCATAATTAATTTTCTTATTATTATTGTGATTATTAAATTCCTTATTATTATTAAATTTCTTCCTCCTCTTCTTCTATTATTATTATTATTATTATTATTATTATTATTATACGAAATTAATTTCTTATTGTTATTGTTATTATTATTATTTGTTAACTTTTTTACTAATACAAATCATTCGTTTTAAAATAATCAATGAATTACATATTTTCAATCATATTATACTGAAAGGGTATTTTAGTCATTGACACTGTTTTTATATTTTGTCAATTACAGCCAAACACATTTCTGTCCTCGAGACGGAGACAGTTTTATCTATTTTGTCTATCGCAACCAAACACCTTATTGTCTCCAATTTTTGTTTTGTTTTATCTCCAAATTTTTATTTCGATCCGTCTTTGCATACTAGAAACAGCAACCAAACGAAGCTTGGGTGTAACTTAGCTCGACTCAAAGTTAACAAACTCAGCTGAGTTGACTCAAACTTCGAGTTAGGATCAAGCTTTTATAGACAATTTTTGAATTTTAGATCAAGCTCGAATTTATTGGCGTAGTTCAGGTTCAAAAGCTTAACTGAATCGCCAACTCATCAGTAGCATTTAATTAATCGATGATGTGTGTTCTTCATGTTATGTATATTTCGCTATTATTTTTAATATAAGTAAAAAAAGTTTTAAAAAAATTAAATTTAAATTTGTTCTAAGAATCTTAAAAATTAGGGTTTTTTAATGATTTACTTAAACTGAAAGGTAACCTAATTTATTTTTATTATAAATTATACAATCTAATGTATAAAGGATAATCAATTTTAAAGTGTTCAAATTTTTAAAAATTTTTAATCTAGTATTCAAATTTTTAGATTTTTCAATTAAGTGACTAATTTTTTAAAATTTTAACAATTTAGTTCAAAACGTTAATTTCTTTAGTAATGTGTTAATTTGGTTAAAAAAAGTTTTTGTTGTCCGTGGTATTTAAATGTTTACTTGAAAAAATAGCGACTATGATTAGACTGGATAGAGAACATTTTTTCAAGTGAACTCATACATATAACGAACAACAAAGATTTTATTAGCTAAATCAATAAATTGGTAACAGAATTGATGGTTTAAAGTTTTAAAAGTTTGATTACACAATTAAAAATTTTAAAAATTTATACACTAAATTGAAAAAATTTTAAAAGGTTAGGCATGTTAGTATTGATTGTCCCAACATATAAATACAGGCTTGCTTCACAAATGAAATCACCTGTGTCAGTTTTACTGTTCTAACCATGTTTTAATTCATTTCTTCTGCACATTTATATAGGGACCCACATAAATGTGTAGATGAGATGAATTGGAGACCCACATAAATGTGTAGATGAGATGAATTAGAATAGCAAAACTGGCACAGGTGATCACGTCCCCTTTCTTCATGCTAGTCAAATTGAGAATTCTCAAATTTCAGGATCCAAGCACCTGATCTTGCAATTAAACATAGGAAAGCTAAAGACTTTCTGAATCCTGTATTGGTGCTTAACCTTCATCAATACAACTAAAACCCATCTAATCAAAATATTTTTTAATAGAATGTTTCTCTAATCTGGATGATCATTAACTGGATTGGTTCATTTATGATTTAATGGATTGATGGATTCATTTTCATGATCTAAAAGAGTCTGCCTCGATGGTTTGTTTGGATTCAGTTCAGAGAAATTCTAGGAAAAGGAGCTATGAAGACTGTGTACAAGGCATTTGATGAGGTTCTTGGAATGGAGGTCGCATGGAATCAAGTGAAGCTGACCGACATGTTTCGTTCACCAGAGGAGTTCCAGAGGCTATACTCAGAAGTTCATCTGCTCAAGAGCCTCAATCATGAATCCATCATGAAATTCTACACATATTGGGTCGACCTTGACCGAAGAACCTTCAACTTCATCACTGAAATGTTCACCTCTGGCACTCTGAGACAGTAATGGAGATACAATCCTTGCTATTATGCAATATCTGATTTCTTAAATATTTATCCTCACAAACTGTTTTCTTAAGCTGTTATGCAATATCTGATTCAGATACAGGCAGAAGTACCCGAGAATCGATATTCGAGCAGTTAAGAATTGGGCACGGCAAATCCTGCGGGGTCTTGCCTATCTTCACAGCCGTGACCCTCCTGTGATTCATAGAGACCTCAAGTGTGATAATATCTTCATTAATGGCCATCTTGGTCAAGTCAGTATTGGTGATCTTGGTTTAGCAGCTGTTCTTAGAGGATCACAACATGCTCATAGCGTCATAGGCAATCCCTATCTCCTTCTTCCATAGTCTGCATTTATATCTCCTTCTTCCACAGTCTGCATTTAAGTAATTATGAAACTTCTATAAGTTCTGATATGTTCAATCTTCTATTTCTGGATGCTTTTGCATAGGCACACCTGAGTTTATGGCACCGGAACTTTATGAAGAGGAATACGATGAATTGGTCGACATCTATTCCTTTGGAATGTGTGTGTTAGAGATGCTGACTTCTGAGTATCCATATAGTGAATGCTCAAATCCTGCACAAATTTATAAGAAAGTGACTTCGGTTAGTTGCAGACTATGACTCCCTGTAGTATTGTTTATCTCCACCATCAAAACCTGAAGTGCTTGTCATGTCTGCTTGGTTGGTTTTACAGAGAAAGTTGCCTGAAGCATTCTACAGGATTGAAGATTCTGCAGCTCAGGAATTTGTTGGGAAATGTTTGGAGACTGTTGCAAAGAGGTTATCAGCAAAAAAGCTTCTGATGCACCCTTTCCTTGCATCTGATGAAGCAGAGTTGTTACCTATTCTGAAGGTGCCAATTCAAAGTAAAATTCCTGATGAAACACTGGAAGACACTGTCCCTGAATCAACTAAGACTACAGATATGACTATCAAGGGAACCATGAATCCTGAAGATGACACAGTTTTTCTCAAATTGCAAATCTCTGACAAGAAGGGTAAATCCTGAAAATGTCTTTAGCTACTTTGCCTGAAAGTTACTACATTAGGAAAAGCACCTTGTTGTTGATCTGTAATTACGTGATTCAGGTCACACAAGGAACATACACTTTCCTTTCGATATCCTGAACGATACTGCTATTGATGTTGCGATGGAGATGGTGAAGGAATTGGAGATTAGTGACTGGGAACCAGTGGAGATTGCTGAGATGATAGAGGAAGAGATCTCATCTCTAATTCCAACCTGGAAAGATTGGGGCTTCAGCCAAATTCATCATCAACAACAACGCTTCAGCTATGATGATGAAGACCTCAGCTACAATAAGACCCCAAACTCTTCCTATGACTATCACCTTCCTCCTGAAAGACCAGACATCACTTCCATTGATGGTTGGCTTCAAGGTATTGTCAACTTCACTGTTTTCCCTTTTTTTTCATTCCTTAACATTTTCCTATTTTGATCCTGCTCGCACACAGGAGAGCTGTTTATGAATGATGATACAAGTTCTGAAAGCTCTATGAACTCTTACAATTATTCAACCTTACACTACTGCTCAGTCAATGAAGAAGATTATGAAACAAGTCCTGGAGAAGAACATCCAACTGTTTCCACTGCTAAGGTTTGTCACAGGTCCACCAGGTTCTGTCAGAGTAAGAAACAAGGACAAGAGCAGGAGTCGTCCCGGAGATGTGGGAGCTCACCAAAACCTGTACAAAGAAAGCTAAGCAGGAATGGGTCATTCATGGACATAAGAAGCCAATTGTTGCAGAGATCACTGATGGATATGATCCATAAGAGACGCCCGTTCAAGACCGTTGGAGCTGTTGAGAACATTGGGTTTCATGAATCTGGTTTTCCACATTTCCTGTGATGATGATGACGATGAAAAAATGAAATGTTAGATTTCAAATGGTGATGTGTTCTTATCATGTCTGATCATTGATACTTATTGTGCTTTCATCTTTGTTATGTGTGAATTTGGAGCTTTACTTTGTAATGTTTGTTTTTGTACAATATCTCTACATGAACCCTCTAATAGTTTTGAGTTTGGATTTTTGAATAAGAAAAGTTGCAAGGGACTTTGTATGCAAATGTTCTAAGTTACTATATCCAACTATTGAATAGGGATGGTAATGATATTTAGAGATGCCATTCAACCAACTTAATCCAAGTCGATTTTTTTTTTTTATTTCTCACGAGGTTTCTTAAGAAGGTCCCAATTATGGGAAAGCACTTTTAAGCCATCAACAACCAGACTAACTAGATCTAAGGCGATTTTTACAATACAAGCCTGACCAAGGTCTAATTAAGTTTAGACGGTCTTAAAATTCGCTTGGTTTAAAGACAAAACGATGTTTTCTTTGAAGTGATTTAAGTAGTTGAAGTAAGGTTGACTTGACCTTCTCAAATTTAAAATTAACCTAAAATCTTATTAACTTAAACTTTACTTGCCGACTTTAAATTAGGTCAAATTAACGTGTGGGCTTAGAATGTAATGGGCCTAAAACGGAGCCCAATATAAATGACAACGTCATCAGATGGTGGGACCACAATCTGACGTGTCAGCACGCGATGTCTCCGATCGAACACGGAACGTGCACACCACGCCAAAGTTCAAGTGTCCCACTCCCGCAGACACTTCACCTTTCTTCTTCTTTCTCTGCATCGATCTTCCTTTTTTCACTTTCCAACCAAAAATGTCTCTAGATCGCCTCCCCAGCGAAATCAACCTGTCAGCGCCTTGTCCATCGCCAATCCCCACAGGAAAAGGATCACGCTCGGCCGCCGACGACGTCTTCTCCGTTTTTCTCAACAGCTCCTTGAACGTCCCGGACCTCACACTCCCGGAACCCCTCTCCGCCCGCCATCATCCTCCCGCCGACGTAGCTCTCCCGTCGCTAGAGTCACTAGACGACGGCGAGTCTGTGGAACGGGTTCTGAGATCGGCCAGAGAGCTCGGCGTGTTTAAGATCACATGCAACGGCCGTTTCGCGGAGGTGCCAGAGCGGTTGGAGTTGGACCGGGTTTTCCGGGCTTTGGAGGACATGGACACAGGATTTCGCGGGAAACTGAGCCTACGTGGCGTTTCGAAGCAACGTATCGCGTGGGTTCGCTCCAACAAGGCTAAACTCGAGTGCTTCGGCCACGAAACGTTTCGTGACTTTAGGTATACCGCTGGTTTTTGCACGTTTTGCTTAATCCAAACGGTGCCGTATGCTTTGCAGGCCTGGACTTGACTGAACATATGCCCAATGAATGATAATCTGTGCTAGACTTGAATTTTTTGGCCCATATTTGACACATTGTGGGCTTTTATTTTCTTTTGTTGCTTTTTTCATGTTCTCCTATGTCGGCAACAGGGTCGGGTCGATCTCTATCATGATCCGAATATCTAATTACTGAAGACCGGTCAAGTCCAAAACTTTTGAGCCCGTCTAATTACGAGAAATTAGGTTAGAATAGATTAAATTCAACTAATGAATTCATATTGTATAAATAGAGTCGGTATTTCGAACGGGATTAACCAAAATAACATTATTTTGTAATTTCTAACAGCTCTCGAGTCAAAAGAATTGGACCGACCTGATCCAATTAATAGTCACAATATGTCAAATATGAGCCCAAAAAGTTTAAGTCTAGCATTGAAACAGATCATCATTCATTGAATACATGTTCAACCAAGTCCAAATTAACAATTTAATCTACAAAGTAATTCTTATGGTGTCTAAGTAGTTGAAGGGGTCTCTTTGATCTAATGGTGTTGGCTTATTGATTTGTGTTGATTTGCAGTGAAAAGATGGAACAGGTTGCAAGTAAACTTGATTCAATCGCGAAACTCTTGAGCAGATTATTTTATGAGTACATTACTAAGAAGGAGAAGCCACATGAGCATAAGAGAATGCATGTAAAAGAGCCAGTGCTTAGCTTGTGCAGATATGATCAGGACCAGGAGGATACTGGCAATAGACATGATGTTACTATAGACAGTGGTTTGGATGATCACGCTTTCTGTCTCCACCTTCCTACTACACATTCTAAGTTTGTTGTTCAATCTGCAAGAGGTCCTCTTTCCTTTGAAGCAGACCCTGATACAGTTGTTGTCACCATTGGACAACGCATTGAGGTCATTCTTTTCCCTTCTTTTCTTTTCTTTACGGGTTAAAATAAAAAATTAACTCATCTTTGAGTTTGATTTAATCATTTTAAATCAAAGCTGAGAGCTAACATCATCATATTAGCGTCTTTTGATTGGTCTATGTGTATGTTAATGAAACTAGGGATGGAGCATGGGGGATTTCAGGTCTGTTTCTGGGGAAATGATCTGTGAACAAAACCTACACGAGAGAGAAGCCATTTTTGCAGTAGAGCTCAAGTGTTTCTCTTTTAGTCTTGACAAGTTCCCCAACCAGGATTATACCAAAATCTCCATAAGAGATCAGCTCCTGATTGCCTTATTCATTCTTACATTTTACAATCTGTATCTTTCCATACTTTCCTGAAGGATACAAAGTTGATATGAAGTTTCAAGTAGTCTGCCTTTGATTTGTGAGGTGTTTGGTTAAGAGAGTGAGATTTTCGTGAGGGTTTGCATATATTGGTGTCTTTGAATCGAATAAAAAAGCTTGTGCATGTTAGTGACAATGTTCCAGGTCTATTCTTCTCCATGGAGCTCTTTAATTACTCTTTTTATCAGTTGGAAACCTCATTGACGAGTATAGTCTACTTTTTGACAAGTTAGGTAGCCTAATATAGGCCTGTAACATAAATGCCACGAACTGGAAAACTTGTCTGGACAACCTTATCACTGGACATAAAATTGGTTGCTCTATAGGACCACATTTGTCCTCATCTAGCTCCCATGCGTTCCTGGGAACTTGGGTCTTTTTAGTTTTTACTATAACGTGAGACTGAAAAGATTCAATACTAAGCAGTTTTATTCTTATCTAATAATTTTTTTTTAATTTAGGTTCAAGTTGAAAATTTTTAAAATTTGGTTTAATAAATGGAATTGAAGTTTTGTGGAATTGCTCCAAATCCTTGTGTGCTTTGAGTTGGTCATACTCAAAGTCTATTAAATTATTTTCATCTTAAAGCTTTATTTATGGAGATGAAAATTTTAATTCGGCCTGAGCTGATTCAATTCAACTTGAAGTTAATAGAATCCACTCGAGTTGATAGGACTCAGGTTAAACTCG
This sequence comes from Erythroxylum pelleterianum, assembly GCA_027563865.1. Classification (NCBI taxonomy): domain Eukaryota; kingdom Viridiplantae; phylum Streptophyta; class Magnoliopsida; order Malpighiales; family Erythroxylaceae; genus Erythroxylum; species Erythroxylum pelleterianum. Next base: position 1,189,472 of record JAOQMR010000005.1, read on the forward strand.
AGCTTTTTTTTATTTTTGGGCTATTTTAATTCTATTTAATTTCCAAGGCTTAAATATGTCAAGTAAAACGATATTATTTTATAAAACGATATTATTTTGAATAAAATGGTATTTTTTAAAATTTTTAATTGAAAATTTTAATCCATATTGGATTGCACATGATCAAACTTTAAGCAATGATTAAAAAATTCAACCAGTTTCGTTTGTTTAATCGTAAAAATCTTCAACTGTTTAATTTTTTAATTTTGTTTTTAATTTTTCAGTTTAGTTTATTTTAATAACTCTTGTTAAAAACTTATCAATTTATTAATCAATCAAAAGATTTTTTAAAATTAATAAATTTTTGTAAACTAAAAATTAATTAATTAATTTTTTTAAATATTTTTTTCAATTAAACTTTAAATGGTAAAGATAACCTCTTTCAATCATATTTTAGATTCTTTAATTTTATTTAATCTATAGTTAATTTTATCACGGTCTATGGTCACTTGAACTTTTAACTTTTTATCTTAATATTAACTCTGAATTATCCAAGTTCAGATAGCTGTAGCTTGAGCTCAGTATGTGAGCCTTGAACCCGATTAGGCTTCAAGTGAGACCAAAGTTTGAACAGAAAGTTTTGGACAACCCTGTTTAGTTAGTTGAGACGTCACAGTTGACACACAATCATGAGATCTAATGAGTGAACCACCGAGAGATTTTGTATAATGTCACCTAACTGGATGGAATAATAGGCATTAGATTTCCTGTGCAGTTTTGTTTGTGTTTCAACTCTCAGCTAGTTATTTTTAACTATACATTTATGTAGACTTTATATAAAAATATTGATGAGCTTTAATGAAATAGGATAAAAACTGGAGGAAATTTTTGATGCGTGCATCATATATATGTAGTGTAGAAAACAACAAAATTTTGTTCCGAGACTTTCCCAAAATTCAGGATCTATGTGTCTTGTGTGTAGTCTCCTTCATTCTTCGATCTTCTACTCGTGAGGTTATCGCAAATCACAACAATCAAAATAGACCGTCTCTAATGGTATCTACGCAGAGATCAGAGAAATTAACCGAATTAAACTCTTTGATCCAGAAACAGCTAAAATAAAGATAAGAGCGCTAGCTCTCTTCTTTGTTCTATGGAGAGCAAAATCGTGAAAGAGAATAAAGAGGAAGAAGGTGAGAAAGAAGAGTAGAATAACTTGAATTTTTTTTTTCTAAACTTGTTAAACCCATTTTTCTCACCATCATCATCCTTCCTTTTTAGCTTTTTGTTTTTATCTTTTTATTAAAACACCAGAGACCTGTTTCAGAGACTTGTTTCAACAATATCGATGTCGCAATTTCATCGGGACACATTCTGATCTCATCGGGATCCATTTAGTTCTATTGTTGTCTATTTTATAGATCTCTATCTAAAACCATTTTACGAATTTTCGAGTCACTCTTATGCGTGTGACCCATTAAATTCCTAATTATGTTGGCTACTTGGATCAACATTTAATCCAAGCAAGCCATAAGCAAGTCATGAGCGACATCTAGCAACACATCTGTGCTCATCATGAACCATCTCACGAAACCTTCCACAGACAATTAATGTACAATTCGTCCTTTCACTATGTTATACCCCACTTGGTTATGTATATGGGCAAAGTGTCAACTCTCACTAGACTGACTACGTCAAATCTAACCCAAGTGATATCAGTTCTCATCTTGGGACTCGTTACTCTCTATGTCAACGAAGACATTCTTCATGACATTTGTACTCCACCCAGGCATTTCCAAGTAATGACCCCGACAACAGGGATGGAGCCATGTTATAGGGGAGGGGGGCCATGACCCCCCCTTTCAAATATTTTTTTTAAATTTACTTATATAATTAAAATTTTTAAAATTACAAATATAAGTGACCCCCATTTAAAAAAAAAGCTTTATTTTCTTTTCTCTTCAACTCTGCATTACATTAGAATAGGACATCCATGTGATGATCTCATTACTACCTCTAGTAAGCATCCACATCTCAACTCTAAACATATCATGCTTGCAGTTTCTGAAATCCACTGCTTGATCAAATCAAGAAGTTTGACATATGCTAGTCTATTCGGATTAACGATGTTCAGTCTCATCAATCCTATGACTATGGATAATTTAGACACTAACATAATTACACATAATTAGAATCTCGGTAGTATGATCACATCATGATTTCCTTCCAGTTATGTCATATATCATGGACTTCATTAATTTGCTTATAGATTAATATCAATTCATAAATAATAAACACTAAATTAATAAAATATGTCTTTCTTTATTATTGAAAATAAAATCTTTACACAACTTAATTTGTACAAAACGCACTAAACGTAAACTAAGGGGGCGTTTGGTTTGAGGGTTTGGGAATGAAGGAATGGAATCGTAGTAAAAAATAATGTTTGTTTTGGGGTTTTCATTCCCAAGGGAATGGATTGATTCCAATATATTTGGGAATCCACT
>JAOQMR010000005.1:1203295-1219869 GCA_027563865.1 Erythroxylum pelleterianum
AAGCGATTAATTCTTACGAGAAAAAATTAACAATCATTAGGCACAAAAGTCAATATCGTAGTTATTAAAAACCAAAGTTTTATCCGAGTGGTTAAGAGTTGAATCCGCAAAATTAGGGAGTTCATCAAGATTTAGACTTCGTAGTATACGAAGACTTCATGTACATGTTTTGTCGGTTTTGCTAGGTATGTGAATCAAACAAGCATGAAACTCTTTGTCCCAGAAAGAGACAACAGTAAGCATCAATCAAATAATTTTTTTTTTCCCTAATCACTTGTTATTTCTCATAGATCAGAACCCTTCATCGTGTAGTATTTTTTTTTTTGTTTGTTAAGAATTAAGGGTAAGATTGTGTGGTTCCATGGAGGTTTGAAAGTGAAACTCAGCTTTTGAAATCTCCCATGCAAAGTTCACTTTAGCTTTTTGGGCGATCAGACCATACCGGACAACCTCAACTTTAGGCAAGCTTTTCTGGGTTCACTCCAAGTTTTGGAAAAATTTTGAATTTGCATCCACCTTTTTGGAAATTTTGATTTATTAAGCTTTTTTTGGGGTGAAAATCGTAGTATTCTTTTGTTAATCGAACAGCCTCGATTAGTTAAGAATAAGGTTGCATATTTCTGAACTTTCTTGTACCTCACGATTAGTAGCGGGACTTTCACGAACTTGTTTTAAACATTAGTATTCTTTTGTAGTTTAACTAATTTTGGATTTATAAAAAGCTTTAATAATTTATAATTTTTTATAAAAATTATTTTGTAATAAAATAAATTATTAATTTGAGTCTTTTTTTTAATAATTTTAAATTTTGATTTTTTAATAATTAAATTACAAAGAAATGTGTGTAATCCGAAAGCTGAATATACGGCTCAGAGATGGTGTGTGTAAGACTTCTAGAGTTTGAGCCAATATCAGCCTTAAAGTTCATCTTCTTTCAGAACAAAAGCTGAACTCTTTAACCATGTTTTCTTCTTTTTATTAACAACCCACTATATGTTATTGCCTATAAAGTAAGTTAGTATCGTAATTACAATTACGGTCTGGATCGTTACTGTAATTTGTTCCGTAATTAATAATCTATCTGTAATAAACCCAAAATATTATTCATCGGATAGCATTTGAATCGAACTGGTTATTTAATTTTAAATCATTATGAAATAAAACATTTATTCTAAGTATTATTATTATTGTTGTCGTTAGTTGTTTTTCGAAACTAAAAAAAAAAGATACAGAAATTCTCTGATAATAACAACACTGGATAATAACAATTTGTACGAGGATGATATTTACCTAAGATTATATGATAAGAAATTAAGAAAGTGAAACAGAATTTATATTTCATAAATCTACAATTCATATCTATACTTGGGTAAGATCAAACCAGATTTGCTTGAACACCTTGATGATGAGTTCATGATATTCATCAGAATTCAAGGAGAGGTAACACGCAAGAAGATCTTCCAAGTCCTTTGAAGCTTGGATGTTGTTCTCCAGGATCATCTCAACCATTGATTCCCTGAAATCCTTTTGAGGGTCTAATGAAGATTTCACAATCGCCAAGCTATCTGACAAGCCTCTTCGATAACTCCTTCGTGCCTGAACTCTCTTGCTTGCTGCAACTTTCGGGGAATTGACCCTGAGCCTAACGCCTGGAGAATTCACAGAAATTTTCCTGACAGAGCCGATGTGTTTGTGTTCTTTTGGGGTCACTCTCTGTTCTTTCACTATCTTCACAGAAAATGACCCATCAGCACTCTCTTGGAGTTGGCATTTAGCTGGTAGGTTTCTTCTGCATTTGTTGTCTTTCGGTTTGTGATCCAAATTCAGAGGCTTGGTTATGATTGGAGGGAGATCAAGATCGGATATTTTCTCAAACAAATCAACCTTCTTATCAGCAGTAGAATCTAAGTTGCAGCTTGACAACGAAACCATTTTATCAATAGATGAGTCAGTTGTAAGAACATGGTCACACCTGAATTCTGGTGGGAATGCATAGCAGAATTCTTGATCATTGGAGCTATCAGAGAGCGAAGCAGAGCGGTCAGGAGGAGAATCTGGTTTAGTCCAGAGAGTGTCCCGACAGGTACAACCTGAAGAAACAGAGGAGGAAACAAGGTTTGGGGACATTAAAGATCGTTTTTTGGTGCCGTGTTTGGATGATTTTCTCGGTGGTTCAGTGTCTGAGGATTTTGGGTTTGTGGGTGATGAATCATTTTGACCTTTTGGTTCCATAGAAGCAAGCTCTCTGGTGTAGTAATAAGATTTTCTGGGATAAGAATGGTGGGGTTGCTTTGGTTTGGATTCTTGTGAAGTTGCAGCTACTGGTGTCTTCTGTTTTCTGGTTCTACTGCTTCTGATAGTACTGGTACTACTAGTACTAGTAACAGCCATGTCCTTGAGCTTGGAAAACCAAGCATTAGGCACCATATCAGAGAACTTAAACCTGTATTTAGCCATTAAGACGCTTATCTCTCTTTCCTCACTCTGTATCTGAAGAAAGAAGAAGAAGAAAAGAAGAAGAGGAAGACTTTTGTCTCCAAGAATGTGTGCTTTGAAGATAAATAAAGATAGAGAGATAAAAGAGAGCCTGGAATTTCAGGAAAGATGGGGCCTATAAAAAGGAAAAGGTGTCAGGACATGGGCTATTTGGTAAATTACAATTTCTTTTAAAAAAGTTTTGTGGATGCAAATGGTGGGCATTTGAAATAGTCTGTAAAAATAATATTACATAGTTGGTTTTTGTTTAATGAATTAAAGATATGATTTATACCTCAAAGTTGAACAAAATATCCAAGTAAGTATTTATTATTAATTTTAAAAATAATTTCTTTAAGTATTGGCTAAATGTGTAATTTTTATCTTAAAATTATAAAAGGAAAGTTGCGTATATTATGTCCCTCCCCAAATTTTCATAAAACGAGAAGTCTTGTGTACTGAGTACGTTGACTTGAACTTTACACCTTAATAATAAAATAATACTCATTGTATCTTGAATAGGGTACAAAAGTAAGAGTTTATTTAGAAATATTGTGAAACATTAAGATTAAAATTACACATTTAGTCAATACTTAAAGAAATTATTTTTAAAATTACATCAACATCTAATTTACTTAGTTGTAATATCACATAAGTTAAATTGATGACACATATATATATATATATTAAAAACTATAAAAAGCTTAATTATGTTAAGATTTAGGTTGTGTTTAGTTGAGAGTTTATTAATATAATGGAATAAAATGTAATATTATTTCATCATTTGAAAGAAAGGTTTATAATGGAATGAAATGAAATGGGATGGAAGAGTAGGATTTCATATTACATCTCATTCCATCCTAAATAGTAAAAATAAATGACCTTCGATTTTGAGAGTTTATGATGGAATGTAAAATGATAAGCAACTTTATATTATATTATATTATGAACCCTTCATCCAAATAACATTTTATTATATTACATTATGAACTTTTCATCTAAACAATATTTTATTATATTACATTATGAACTCTTCCATTCCTCCCAAACAACTATTTTCTAATATTGCATCCATTTACATTTCATTTGATTATAAACCATTAAATTTCATTAAAAACCTTACGTCCAACCAAACATAGCTTTAGAGTATTACTTCTTAAAAGTATAACGTAATATCATAGATAGTGATAGGAATTAACTTAAATTTTTTTAAATGCTAGGAATTTGCTTTTATTTAATGGGTTATTTATCCATAAAGTTGATGGTAGAAGAAAGATTGATAAACATATCAATTACTTAAGTTTAGCTCCGTTGGATTGAACTCGCAACTTTTTAAAGTGATTCATTTAAAGAAATAGGTGATTCAAAAGTTAACGCAGGTCATTTAAAAATAATCTTTCTATTAATTAAGAGTAACGATGTGTACTATTGGATATTTTCAGATATCGCGTTTCAACAGGATTTTTACTTAATGTTGTTGTGGCTATATGTGATTGAAATGTTATTATTTTTAAATTTATTATATATATAAAAACTTATCATTGGTTAATTGTTTTAAAGATATCTAAAAAAACATTTTGATTAGTCCCTAATCACACATCAAACCCTCTGTTTCAATCTTATTCCATTAAATCTCATTCATACATTTATGTGAAGTCTACGTAAATGTGTGGATAGGACTTAGTGGAATATGATAAGAACACTATAATCGGAACATAAAATCTGATCCCTTAGTCATCATTCTAATGTAATGAAATTAGAACCTAACTAATGACTATTCATGGATAGGCTATAGCTGTTGGGATCAAATCTCTTGTTCCCGATTCCTAGTGCCACCCTGTGCCTCTCCATCCCATCCATCCATTAACAGGCACTAGGAATCGGGATAGCCACCCCATAGCTTTATATGACACTAATAAGTCAAAATCACCTAACCCAATACCTTGTAATCATTTCTTTTTATGTTTATTTCATGAAATCTTGTCACTTAGATTATAATGTTGTCATGCCAGAATTAATTAGAATTTAAATTATGCTTGAATTTGGGCTAGATTAGTGATCTGGTTAGTTTAGTTTTAGTTTTTTATTTTTAATTTAATTATATTACATAATTAAAAAATATTAAATTAAATTATTGATAATTTTATTTAAGAATCAATTTAATTTAATTTATTCTTATCAATAACTAATTAATTAATATATTTAATCGATAGTGAATTAATTTGCGAAAAATATTTTTAAGATTTTCATAAATTTTGAAAATAGAAAGAAACTAAAATAAAAAACAGAAAAATCAAATAAATAAAAGATTTAAACTAAATTTGAAAACAAACACAAAAAATTTTAAATATAAATAAAAACAAGCAAAATTCTAAAAATATTGTTTTGTTCAAGAAGTAAAGTGGCTTAATGAGTGTTTGACTGTAAAATGAAAAAACACTTTTTTAGTAGATATTACTTTTATAACAGCTAAGATGCAACTTTTTAAGAATCTCAAATTTGAAGCTTATAAAAAAACACTTTTTCAATAGATTTTTCAGATCAATTAATAAGCTTATTTTTAATCTCTTTTGCCCTTATGTTTTACATATAATTCTCACAATACCCACAAACTTATCTTTACGTTTATTTTGAAAATTATATAATATTATTTGACTTTTTCATATGTTCTAATATTTATTTTTTTATATTAGTTTTATTTATGTTATAATCCATATAAAAGATTTGGCTAGATATAGTTTCATTTATGTTTCATATGGTTTAAAATTATATAATAATTAATATATTGTGCTTTGCATATTGTTTAATATACTTTAAATAATAGTTATATACATATATAATATTTATTACAAAATAAAATATAGTTAAAATTAAAAGTATTTTTATTTTTATGTTGCCAAAAAATCTACTGTATGAAGCTCTTTTTTAAATGACAGCTAAACAATCAATTAATTGTTTAGAAAACTCTGATCAGAAAAATTCTACTGATATAAACTCGTCCACATAGACACTCAATCTTATTATTACCCTTACCCAAAAAAAAAAAGCTTATTTTACAAGTTATTGCATGCACTCGGACGATTAACTCAATACGTAATTGACGGATCTTACACACTTGCGAAGAGTTTGCAATGATTCTCCAACTTTTCATTGCCCAAGTGGCTTACAAGATTTTAGCAACAATGGTCTTTAGATTAGATTCCAAAACTCCTGAGAAGAGAAGCTCGTATGGGACTTTTCACCGCCATTTTCACAAGAAGTTGAAAATGTACAAATATGCTTTTCAAAAATGGCGGATCTGAAGTTGCCATATCTGTTTGCTACAACCTCTCAAGTTGCCTCGGTTTAGGGTTTAAACAATGAAGAATGCCCATCTTAAGCTACCACTGTACCGACTTTATTACAAGCACTACGTTTCTGACTTACCAGGGGAACTGGTCCAGCACGAGAACTAAAAGGAACAAGAAGAAGACATAAAGAGGTATTGGCAATGTCATTGCGTAGATAGTGTCTGGAAAGTTGGTTCGGTTTGAAGTAGACCGGTCAAAGAAATTTGGGTTTTGAAATTAGGAGACTTGGCCCAAACTCAAAAAATAAAATTCCGAAAATTTGAAAAAAAATATAAAGACAACATTTTAATTTTTGTTGAACCTAGTTATTAAATTTAAAATTTAAAAATTGAGCATTAAATTAAAAATTAAAAATTCTACACTTTAAAATTTAGTCTCTCTTGTTAAAATTATATCAAAATAGTTAGACTTAACAGCAACTTCGGTCATGATGAGCTCGAGTTGTAGAATTCGAATATACAAAACCCGAACTCAATTAAATATAATTTATTTATCTACTTCAGGTAAAACTGCGTATCATTAGATTTTTTCAAATTTCGAACCTCAACAAAATTTATACTGAATATTGTCGTTGTTGTTTAGGTCGGAACGATCTTTTTTTTTTTAAGAGATAGAACCAAACTTACACTATAAGTCGAGAGAAACAGATTCCCGATAAATCTTCTAAAAGGATCATGTGGCACCCGATAGATGTTAAATTTAAATAAGTAATTCCGATATCAAAATGACCCGCATAATTGGCAAGCCAGTCAGCGCATCTGTTACTCTTTTGATAGATGTGTCGATGGACAACAGTCCAGTTTCTAGAGAATAGTTCATTAATGTCGCGAACTATAGAGTTGAGGGATTTGACCCGTTGATCCGGGAAAGATAAGACATCGATCGCCGCTGAGGAGTCTACTTCAAGCTCTATCTATCGGTACCCCGAATTCCACGCGAGGGTCAATCCGGACCGACCTATTTCTTATAGTTATCCTTAATCAAACTTACTTATTTACTCGTTTCAAAAAAAACTCAACTTATTTACTTCACAACGAGTCAAGCCTTTTGCCTGCTTTAGTTACACATGATCTCTTACGTGATCATTTACATAATTAAGTTTAATCCTGATAAAGAATATAAGGAATTCTACTAAACTAAGATCCCTAAACTAATTGCAGAAGTTAGAGACAGAAACATCAATCAAGAACAGTGTTGCTCCTTTTGCTGGGCCCAGAAGGTGGCTTCGTGCCCTTGGGAAGGAGATTAAGCACCAGAGGAAGATGATAGTTCTGGTAGCCGACGCCGTTCTTTGGTTCTTCACGAAGAGAAAGGTTTGGGTCAGGTTTCACAGCACCGAGTAGCCTGGCATGAGAAGCCTTTGACATTACGATCACTAGCAGGACCAGAACTATGAAGTTGCTTATCTTGTAAGGAGTAAACATTGGAGAATGTTGATGGAGGGAGGAAGAGTGAGAGATGAGGACAGTCGTATAAATCCTGGCAGAGGATGAGACTGAGACCAAAGTTCGCCATTGATATGAAGCTTCTCGGTAAGAGCAAAGTACGTGTCTGTGAACTGGGGTTTTGACTTTTTTGCGATGAGGAGTGATTCATAACTGTTTCTTTATTCCCCTTAGTTTGACCAAATAGAACATTTCTCATGGAGTTAAAGGGATTTCACACGCTTTCATGTCGGTGGTGCTTGTAAGAATGGCAATAAATTGGGCTGGGTTGGTTCATCACCGGCCCACTTTAGCCTGACTCTTAAAATATGTAGCCCAAATTTGGTCCAAAGTTCGTATCACTTAACTAATGTTACGAATATCATACCAAATTTAGTATCGGATTTGATTCTGGTACGATATTATACCGATATCGGTTCATGCCAAGTACTGTTTCAGGTAATCTTTTAAATTTACAAAATGATTCTTAATTTTTTTTTAAAATTACAAAATTTTAAAATGATGATATTTTAAAATAACATTATTTTAAACGATTGGATTGCTCAATTTTTTGGGCTTATATTCCTTATTGGGCCTTACTTTACAGAAACAATGGGCTCTTGTCACTAAAAATGAATTCTTTACACTTGTTGCAAAGAGAAAAATTAAGTTGACAATACTGTCCTCGACGACGACGCACTTAGAGCTGTATTAACAGTCGTATACGCATCAACGAAATCACCGTCCAAACCAGCCGCCCACCGCCGCAAAGTCCTCAAGAGCACCGCCGCTTTTCTTTTCCCTCTCGTCGTCCCCGACCCCATCAATTCCCATATCATCCTCTCTATTCCCGCCATCGTCGCCAGCTCCGCCACTATCTCGGCCCCTCCTTTTCGACACATCGTCACCAGCGCAGCCGCCGCGCTCTCTCTCGCCGTCTCCGACCCTTCCCTCAACAATAACCCCAGTCTCTTCACCGAGCTATGCGCTTCGGCGACCGCCACTATCCCTCCCCTCTTCACCACCGCCTCAAGCACCATAACCGCCTCCTCCGGCAATGAGCTCATGACTCCACTAACCGTCACCACAACGCCTCCATCCACAAAGCGACCCACTGTTTCCCTGTCTCCGCATAAGTTGAGAATCGCCGCCAAAGCGTCCCTCTTCGAATTTGTGGGCCCTGTTTTAACCAAATCAAGCAGTCCTCTTATGACACGTGTCTTGCGGCCTAGTTTCTTCCTGTACACATGCACACCGGATAAACTGAAAATCGTAGCGGCGGCGTTGCCTTTAGCGTCCCACGTGGACCCCGAGCAAAGTACCTCCACAACGCCGTTTAACGCGCCGTCTGTTTCCATGATCATCTTCTTGTTCGGTTCAAGAATTGAGAGGTTCAGAATCGCCGTGACGGCGTTAACTTGGAGGTTCGGGAACTCCGAATCTAAGTAACGGACTAACAAAGGTAATGCTCCAGCTTCGGCAATGCAGGTTCGGCTATGGGAATTCGTTTTGGCTAGGGCTCGGAGTTCGTAGACGACGTCGTTAGCGGCCTCTGGTGGGGGTGAGACGGAGAGTTTGTTGACTAGAAACGTTACCGTCATCTTGTTGGCCTCACGCGCCGCCTTGTTAGGAGTAACGCCGTTACATGCGCGGCTATCTTGGAAAGGGATCTTCTGATCCCGGCACCACATGGCTATTAGATTCTTCAAAGCTAGGTTTGGGATGAGATTGGTGTGGGCCAGGGTCTGACCTGTTTTGGGACACGTGTTGTGTCCTGATTCAATCCACAAATTGATCGACGCAAGATCGTACGTCTGTCCTGTTGCCACGGCTACCGGTTCTCGCATCAGCTCCAGCGTTATCGGACAACGGAAATCTACAGGAATGTTTACTTCCGGCAAGGGTTTCCTCCGTCGGTGATCGTTCCCGGGTGTGGAGGCTCCGTAGAGGACGCATTTAGCGTAGAGAACGAGTCCGATTAAGGCTACAACCTCCGATTTCGATTTCTCGTCTACTTGGTTCTGCACTTCTTCCTCGAGACTTTCGATCTCCTCTTCACAGCTTAAAGAATTTCGAATCCCTAGTTCATGAAATATCCTCTGGAGCTTCGAATGATCAGGAACGATCTCCCGCTTGATTCCGTCGAGCATGGCTAACACTTCACGCCTCAAGCTATCGTCTCGTGGATCGACACACGCTCTCGCCTCCGAACACTGTTTCTTGATCAAGACGACGAGCTCCACGACGTCTTCGCTCAGGCTAACCTCCTTGATCGGAAAAATATCCAGAAGAGTTGATAATTCGAGGGTCAGCTCGTGAAAGTTGTTGGACACCGATTGATTCTGGACCAAAAGCCATGTCTTGCTTCCGAATGAGCAATCTTCGATCAGAGTCTTGATTCTCTGAAGAATTATGTACATTTCCTCGAAGCAGAGAAGAGCGGAGGACGAATAAGGAATTGGGTTTCGCAGGAGCTCCTCGAACAAGATCGAGAGCAGCTTTGTTTTGCGAATTATGGACAGTGAGTTGCGTTTTACAAGGAAATCGATTGGTTTAAGACAAGATATCTCCTGGGACAGAACAAGAAGAGACGTCACGAGGTTTCTGTCGGAGAACTTCGGAGTTATGAATGCCCCGGCCGGTGGCCGCCGTTTCCTTGGTGGGAAAATCTGGGGAGACACTGCCATGAATGTTAAAGCAATAAAGCAGACACCTTTAGATTGTTAATCACAGAAGCAAAAAAGAGTTGGGTTTTTGGATTTCTCTTTTCCTGTTTTCTTAAGAATGAAGATAAAGAGAAGAGAAGAGACGAGAAAGAGAATAACTTGGCTACAACAACTAGCTGTATCGCAAGGAGTTGGTCAAGTCAGTACTTTCCGTTTCATTTTTCATAATATTATATGGTTTCTGCACGTTATTGGTATTCAACTGAATGGATTAACTTCTAGCTGAATCAAGAATTGGTAATTATAAGCATTGGCAGTCAGTTTTGTTAGTTACAACTTGGAGGTAAAAGCAGGGGTCTCGTTTCATTTTAGCTGCAATGTCAGCAAACAAAGACAACTCTTTTAGTTCGGATCGTTATCGCGATTTGTTCGTTTGTGATTACTGTGATCGCTCAAATGTTCCGGTAAGAACAAACGTTATACTTTAATGCTTTTGGTATGTTTAGTGTGGACTTATTCTATATTATCATCATCCATATGCTAAAATAATGAAAGGAACAGTTGGTGCATTACTTGTTGCTATTCATTCGTCCGACATTTACAGCTAAGCCTAATTAAAGGATATACTTTCATGTGTCTTGTTTCTTTTACCTTTCTTCTTTTTAAAAAAAGATCGTTGTTTTAATGATAAAGGAAAAAAAGAAAAAATGGGCAGATAATGTAATGTTCAATGATTAGTCTCCTCAGGTTTGGAGGGTTGAATCTGTGTGAGCTTATTGTTTTAAAGAAGCTATGGTCAAAGAAAGTGGCAGCCCAATCCTCAACCACCTGCTCAAGTTGCAATGGCGGCTTAGATGAGGCTTTAAACAAACAGTTGCTTGTTAGCAGCAGTCTTTTTCTGTCATAAGTTTCTTAATAATCAAATCACTAGTTTCCTTGACCAGTACACTAGTACTTTTCTTATAGCCACCTAGAGGGCAGATCGTTTCTCTTTGAAGCTGTCTTAATTTGGAACTTTCTGCTTCTGGCAGGTCGTATGTTTGAGTCGCACCAACCGCAAAGTGGATGTGATTAGCAGGACTGTTTCCTCGTACTTGCTTATCAAATGACTTATTTGGAATATGTGATTATGAGTTATACATCCATCAGCTTCAGATGATTAGTCCATTTTCAGTAATTGTGTTGAACTCATATATGCACGAGTTTAATAGAAAGATTTCCGCAGCTGCACTGGTCATAGCAGTTGGTTTCTTACCCATAGCATCAGGAACAGGTCATTAGGGCCAAAATTCATATTATCCACGGAGTCACGCCAGCTTATCTTATCCTGAAACAGAAAATGTCAAAATAAGAAACAAGAAAAGAGTATAATATTAATGGATGATCTATCTTCTTGATCTTTTCTGCAAGTTGCTTAGTACTGTTTGATTTGGTAAAACTTTTGTTCTCCATCTACTCATGAGGAAGTTGATCCTTCAAAGTGTCCATCTAGTCATGAGGATGATGATTCCATCTCTTGACATTATCTAGTCACCTTAAGATCGTTAATGGCAATGACAAAACTTGAGCATGCGTGTATTTGACAGGATTAGTTGATAGTTACTGGAACTTGACAGGATCAGTTGGTAGTTATAGGAACTTGACAGGATCAATTGGTGGTTGGTGAACTTGACAGGATCAGTTGATGGTTACCTTGTGAGATGCAGAGAGTTAATTTGAAGCTGAAGCATAAAGAAATTTTCAGAATTTCATTCAATGTTTAGTTGCTCAGCTAGGTCAGTTAGAAACTTCCAAGGAAGTTGAAGTTGCACAAGATTTTTAGTTTTATCCTTCTTTTGTCTTGCAAGAATCCTAAATCATGTCTTAGCTTGAAGACTAATTTTCGCATTGGATCTAAGCACTCAATGTATCATCATCACCGACAGAGGAAAAAACCAAAGCAGATGGACACAGATGGACCAAGCATGAAGGAATACGGTCCTTTGCATTAATAATTGTCAATGAGTTGGTTGGGCTCCAATCTTTTTTTAGCTCACAGAGAGTCCCAAACCCGATCAAAATCATCTATTAAAGAAAACGAGGGTGTTTAGTCGTACAATTGGATCGTACTATATTGGACTTACCTTGTAAGATTCATTTTGGTGGGGATTATCCTGTGGTCCAGTCACCCTCAACAATGGACTACGTTTCCAATGACTTGACTTGGCATTGGGCTAGATCAGATTTGGGTATATCAGGGTATAGGCCCAGCCAAAGGCTTGATAGATCCCGAAAAGCCCGAACCTGATCGGGCTTCATGCTTGGGGGACTGAAAATAATCATAATCAAGCTTGATTATTTTCTTTTTTATTTTAAATTTTAAAAAATGTCTTATTCAAAACAACGTCATTTTTACTTAAAATATTTATGTTTCGAATCAAATTGTAATAAGTTGAGTCTGGTCTAAAATGGTGTTAATATGAGTTAGAGAAGTTGGTTTAAAAGAAAGAAAAGAAGAAGAAGTTGTAGAGTGTCGGAAGAGGAAGAAGAATCGCAGCTATGCTCATGCGCAATCGCGTTTTTGTGGGAGAATGAAGGAAAGCATAATTAATTATAAACCAAACGACGTCGTTTTGCTCCTAAAGTAGAACGTATTAAGTAAGCAAAACGACGTCATTTTGCTTATGATAAAAGTCGTGAATCAAAGCACGATCGCGACATCGCTGATGAAGGTCGCGAATCACGATCGTGGCTCTGCTTCAGGAGCAAAACGTATTCAGTCAGCAAAATGATGTCATTTTGCTTTTGATAAAAGTCATCGTGTGCACGATCGCGACCTGAAGCTTTTTACAAGAAAATGGTTTTCTCTCTTCATTTTGCTTCTGATAAAAGTCATCGTGTGCACAATCGCGACCTGAAGCTTTTTACAAGAAAATGGTTTTCGCTCTTCTTCTTCACCGAGCATCTCTTCTTCTTCTCTCATTCTTTCTTTCATTATTTCCATATTTACTCACCCCTAAATCATCAATTTTGTATTTCTATATCCAATACAATCTCTAGACAAGTCAAATTCAAATTTACACTTCAAACATTAAAATTTCGAAACTTCACGTATACTTCCTCTCTCTACTGTATTGTTTTTCTTACTTCTATCTTCTTCAATTAACACATGAACACTTAAATTAGTTCTTCTAGCTTAATTTCAGCTCAACAACACAAATCAAATCAAAAATCCAATGTTTAAACTTAAACATCAAAAATCATATTCTCATACATGCAAATTCCAGTTTCTGCATGTATTTCTTGTAGTGATTTAGTGTTAATTCCTTATTTTTGATCTATTTTGGAATGTTTTGGGTTGCATGGAAGTCGAAAATGTAGTTGAGATGAGTTAGAGAAGTTGATTAAAAAGAAAAGAAAGAAGAAGAAAATTTTGCAGAGGCTCGAAAGGAGAAGAAGATTTGCCATCATGCTTCTGCACGATCGTGTTTTTGGAAGAGAAAGTAGGAAAGCGCGATATTTTCATGTAACTTGCTTCGATATTTTGAAGATATCTTATGCTGCAGTTATCCGAATAGAATGATTTTTGATTTGGAGTAATTTGAAGATAATTGAGTGTATTTATTAATATATAAAATTGGGTTATTTTATAAATAAAAGAATTTGAATTTCAAGTTAGATTTGGACCGTAAAATTTGAATTTTAGTCTAAATTGAGGTTTAAATAAAGAATTGAACTTGAGTATGATTCGAAACTTAAAAAAAAAGTTTGAGCCTGATTCTAACTATAAACTTGAAAAAAATGATTCGAACTCGATTAGAAACTCAAATTTTTTTAAAAAAATAAGTTTGTCTTAGAACATAGTCAACTTAGGTTTGAATCTAACTTTAAACTTTAAAAATTGTCCGACTAATTTGAAACTCGAACTTTAAAAATAATTTTAACATAAAGTTCAATCAATTTAAATCAGATTTATCAATTTTAAGTCAAGTTAAACTGGATTTGGATAATTTTGTCATCTCTAACTAAAGAAATATAAAGATTTGTAATTGGATCGAATTCTTTACTAAAATTTGAGTCGTCGACTCGTTAATTTAAAAACTAAGAATTTAATTTAAAACTTAGAAGCGCACAGTTTTAATGTAATAAAATAGATTTATCCTTCTAATTTCAACACGTTCAAGAAATATATAAAAATTATATATCGTAATAAACGTTCAGTTGAAGTCCTGTTAACTAGCCTTAAGAACTTGATAATTAAAAGCATTAAAAGATGAAGGAGTTAAAATGATACTTGCCTGAAGAGGATATTTATAATGAAAAAAGGAAGGGAAAATATCAAGAGGCCTAGGTGGATTCTGTCTCAATAGCTTGGATAAACATGAAGTATAAGTTGTCACTAATGGTATAAACTCACGAATGTAATTAACAATCCTCAGAAATTGTTGTCTTTGTTTCACAACGAGATGCTCATCAGGAAAATGTAACAGCTCTTGTACAATATGTGGACCAGGCTGGTAGAATCCATCTTTGAAATGCATACCCAGATAGTCAACTTCGTTAGTGCCAATAATGCTTTTTGAGGTTGAAAGCATAATGCCATACTATTTAGTAAGATCCAAGAATTGCTGAAGTAAGGCCTAATGTTCCTAATGGGTCTTTGAGAACAGGAGAATGTCATCGATATAAATGACTGCACTGTAGAGGATAGGCTCATAGATCTTGGTCATTGTTCTTTGAAACAATGATGGTTGTGATGAGTTGGCACATGGTTGGTCCAGAGTTAATGGACCAGAGGATCAGGTCCTATAAAAATTATATATCTTTATAAGAATATATACAACTTAAAAAAGAAAAGCCTACCTACTGCCCACATAAATGAATGGTTGGGATGAGTTGACACAGGATTGGTCCAAAGTTAATGGACCAGAAGATCAGGTCCCATAAAAATTATATATCTTTATAAGAATATATACAACTTAAAAAAGAAAAGCCTACTTACCACTCACATAAATGAATGGTTGGGATGAGTTGGTACAGGGTTAGTCCAGAGTTAATAGACCAAAGGATCATGTCCATAAAAATTATATATCTTTATAAGAATATATTCGTCTTAAAAAAGAAAAGCCACCTACCACCAATGATTTGTGTGAGAATCGAAACAAAAGAATACATAAATATTGATAACAACATCTCCGAAGAACCCCATTCCTTCTTAAACTTTACGAAATTGACAGATCGATGGACACCTTCACAGCTGTTTTTATCTTCTTTGCCTTCTGATAACAACATCTAGTTGTTGAAATTAATGTTGTTGTGGTAGTTATATAACCACGTCCAATTTTAAGAGAACTAAAAACTAATTTGAGAGTTTGTGTATCTGGTAAAAGTTCTTGTTAGACATAAAATACGAAAAGGTTTAATAATATGCAGTTTTATTTATAATTAACGAATTAAGTTAAAAAAATTCAAATTTTCTTAAGTTAATCAGTTCAAACTCGGCATTTAAATCAAAAATTGCAAAAGTCATAAAACCTCGTTAAATAATATGGCTGAGTTGTCGAATTTTTCAAAATTAATTCTAATTGGTTAAATTTTATAATAGTCGTGAAATCACGTTAAATCTCGAGATAACTAAAAATTAGGTTTTTAGTTTAAATAAAAATTAAATTCACGTGAAGGAATATTTAAGTGGTCCTGTATCTAACCCCACCGAAGAGTGAAGACCACTCTGATATAATTCAGTGAGTAGGGTGAACCATCATCAAAATTTTCCAGAACTGTCATGACAAAGTAGGGCATGGAAAAAGAGTTCATACCTAATTCAACTTAATCTAATATGAACTTAATATATCAGGTTTAAATTGATTAGATTCAAATTTGGAGCGTTGGCCCGAAACTCGGTCTAAGCGACTCTCGCTACAAAATGACGTTATTCTAAAAAGTTTTTCAAAATAATGTTAATTAAAACAATTAGTTGGTTATTTTAATTTATAAAAACTAATTAGTTTACGAAATTTAGGAGATTAATTAATAAATTGATGTATTTTTAATAACAAAATTATTAAATTAAATTAAAATATAAAATTAAAAACTGAACCGAAAATTAAAATTTAATCTAAATTAATTCTACTCATTTTCTTTATAATTTGATCATGTTTATTTTAATTTTTATTTAAAAATTATTATATATCTGGTGTATTATTATTTAATTATTGTGTCATATTTTATTAGTTTTTTGTTTATTTATATTTTTAAACAATATTATATTAAAATTGGAAATTTTTATTAAAATCCGATAAAATAAATTATATATAATTAAACAGAGTAATGAGGATTAATAATTATTTTTAAAATACAAGATTAATATGAAAAATTAAACCATTCCGATATACTCAACTCAGAGATCTATCACGTCAAAGGAATAATTGATGGTGAGTATTTCCTTTCCCGTACTGTAATTGCAGAACATCATTTTCAGGCAAACACAGGAAAGAGGTTAGAGTTACGTATAAAGAACTTCTATGCATTCATGAGTATGAAATAAGACTACTCTGCTGCTTACGTTAGATTAACTTAAACGTGTGAATACGAGTTAATGGAATATAACAGGAATAATATAATCAGAACAGAAGATCTGTCACTTTTATTTTGCATTCTAAAACTTGAACAATGTGATT
>JAOQMR010000005.1:1242249-1254663 GCA_027563865.1 Erythroxylum pelleterianum
AAACTCTTGTCTTTTGACGCGCATCGGGAGAGAAAGAGGAGAGGAAGGTACAATGTCTTCATATATTTTATATCTATGTATGATCGTTTTTAAAGTAATAATATCACGAGTAGTTTGTATGCAAAAGCAAATTGCAATTTCACATTTTAAATTTCTAATCGATGTTTGTTTTTAACATAATTCTTTTGTGTGAATTAATCATAATACGTAATTTATGCCTAAGAGTTTAAGTATGGTTGAATTTAATATAAAAATTCAAACTTGATCGATCAAATTAAAATATATAAAAGCTTGAATTGAATAAACTCGATCAAGTTTGAATCTGATCAAATTTAAATATAAGAGAACTTGGATCGATTCGATTGGTTTATCAATGAGGATCTTTAATCAGTCAATTTTTGGTATAATTTTTAACCTTTAGTTCAATTTAGTTTAATAATATTTGTTATTAAAATTCGATCAATTAATTAATTAATTGGTATTTTCATAACTTAATTAGTTTTTATAAGTAAAAATAAATCGATTAATTTTTATTTAACAATTTTTTTTTTCAATTAAACTTTAAATTTTTCGATAGGTATGAATAATATTCTTAAATTATTTAAAATTTTTTTCAATCTTAACCGATTTTATGAAGGTATTATATTGGTTGAAACTTTAAACCTTATATTTCTTATCTTGCCAGTTTAACTTTTAATCCGGTTTTTAAAACATTTAATTGCATCTTAATATCGAAATCAAACTCATACTGAATTTACATCTAATTGAATTTGAGCATTAGAAAGCTACAAATCAGTCAAACCCACTTTTTATTAAAATAATTTGTGATAATTGGTCAAAGTTAAACAAAATTATCAAGTTTGGATTCTAATCTCATATTTAATCAAACTAAATTTAATTCGTCTCTAGACTGAATTGGATGCAAAAATAGGATTACGGCTACTTGACATACATGCATGATTAACCCTTTCTGAGAAAAGCGATGAGATTCTCTGTCTAATATTATAGTGTCTTATTTTATCTCATGAATTTTAGCCATTCATTTATGCAGCTTCTGCGTTTATTTATGCGGGACTCACACAAGACTTACACAAATAAATTGCTGAGATTCATGAGACAAAATAAGACACTATAATATTGGACAGAGGATTTAGGCTCCTGAATTAACTATACAATGCTGAATCCAGAATGAGAGATATACTAAAAAGATCGATCACTTTTTATGTACCTTCATCGTTAAAATTTTCCCCTAAACTTGAGATTCTCGCTTGTCTCCTTCACTTGTTTCAATCTCCTTTTTCTCAGCCTTAGCCCCATCATCATCATCTTCCACACAATGACAAGTTTTTGATCCTTTCCCAACTCCAAAACTCTTGATAAGAGCCAAACCCCAATCCCAAAGATGCAAAATGACGTAAGTACCAACACCTCCGACCAAACCATAAGCCACAGAGTACGTTAATGGCATCAAAATCATCGTAGCGAATGCAGGAATAGCCTGTCTCATGTCGTCCCATTTGATCTCTGACACAGATTTCATCATCATAACTCCTACCAAGATCAATGGAGGTCCTGTTGCCCATGCAGGAATCGAAGCCAACAATGGCGTGAAGAAGAAGGCCAGAAAAAAGTATCCAGCCACCGTCAGAGCCGTCAGTCCCGTCCGGCCACCTTCTCGTATCCCAGTTGACGATTCAAGAAATACAGTCACCGGAGATGTGCCCAGTAACGATCCTACCACAATTGACGCTGCGTTAGATATATACGCAAAATACTGACCCTCAAAATCTCCATTGACGTCCATGAAACCTGCAAATTTGGCCATGGAATACAACGTTCCTGTAGCATCAAGCATGTCTACGTATAAAAATGTTGCGAGAGCTCCCCAGAAACGTCCTTTGTTTATATCCTTAAAGCTCAAAGCTCCTGCGGTTTTCTTAATCACAGGCAAGTCAATCACCTTCCTGAAGTTCTGGAACGACAGGTTTCCTGATTCTGTGTTAGGAAAAGCTGTAACAGACGTGTGTCTAAACCATGAAATGACTGTAACAAAGAGAATTCCGTAGATCATAGCTCCTTTAACATTCTTAACAAGACAGTACGAGATTATCACAAAACCTAATACTCCAAGCCAAAACGTTGGACTCTCGATTCTACCATTTAAACACAGATCTTCGCTTGATTCAAGACCATGCTTTATCATTGTGATGTTCCCATTAGAACTTAGTTCTACAGGATCAGCTAACCTCGCCAAAGAAGATCGAGGGCAAGCTCCAGATTGAGCTAAAGTTGAAGGGTTGAAGCTGATTAATCCAATTCCTTGGTTCTGCCGCAGACCAATGAAAGCTAGAAACAAACCTATTCCTGCTGAGCAACTAATCTGAACTGTTTTAGGGATTATTTTGGCGAGTTTTGCTCGTAATCCAACAGCTGAAACGATGAGAAAGATCAAACCTTCAAGAAAAACTGCAGCTAATGCACTATTGTAGGAGAGATTTCCAGATCCATGGTAACCTACCACTGTATAAGCAAAGTAAGCGTTCGTCCCCATACCAGGAGCTAAAGCTAGTGGGAGATTAGTGACAATACCCATCATGAAACAACCGATAAAAGAAGATGCAATGGTGGCTACGACAAGATCTTCGCGAGTTGTTTGGAGGCAGGCGGAGTATCCATTGTTAACCGGAGTGAACTTACAGGACTGATCAGGTGGTGAACAAGCAGGGCAGGGTTTGGTACAGTCGCCCACTCCGCATGTGCCACCGGAGTCTGTTAGGATGTTGGCGTTCACGGCGAGTATATAGGCCATGGTGAGGAAAGTGGTGGTGCCGGCTCGGAGCTCGGTAGTGAAGGTCGTGTTCCGTTCGACGAGCTTGAAATGTCTGCCTAGTCGACTGTTGGCCACGAACGAGTTGACCCTAGTTGAGAAACAGGGTAAAGCTCTTGCTCTTGGCTTTTCTGGTTCTGAAGGAGCAGGAGGAGTCGACGCCATTAACGGAGGGAGAGGTCTAAGAACTGTATCGATCGAAGTTTGGTTGGATTTGTAGTTCAAAGAGACAAAAGTACATGTGTTTCTAATGTATTAATGTCGGAATGAGGATTGTTGCACAAATGATGGAACTTATAGAAGATCTAATGTTCTTAAATTTGTCCATTTTGGGCTATTCCATGTGCACGTAATGTTAAATCGGTGAATTTTGCTTCTTTTTTTTTTTGTTATAACCAATGTTTTAAAATTCTAAAATAAAATTACATCTATCATGTCAACTATATATTTTAAATTTACTAATCCACAATTTAAAATTTAAAATTAAATAAGAAATTGAATCTCAACTAATTCATAGTAAAAAATTTAAATAAAATATAAAAGTTAAAATTTTAAATATTTTGTTTGTTATTGACAATGTTTTAAAAAGTTAAACCTAGTTTAAGGTTTAAAAACTTAATTAAAAAATTAAATGAAATTTAAAATTTTAAAATATAATTAAAATAGATTGTAATTATCCATCAAATAGTTTGAAGTTTATTTAAAAATTTAAATGAAAATTAATTGATCTATTTTAGTTTATAAGAAATTATTTATTTATAAAAATTGACCAATTAATTAATAAATTTATCAGTTTTTAACAACATTATTTATTAAAATAAATCGAACCGAAAAGTTAAAAACTGAATTGAATATAATAGTTAAAATTTTAAATATTTTGTTTGTTATTGAAAATGTTTTAAAAAGTTAAACTTGGATTAAGGTTTAAAAACTTAATTGAAAAAATTGAATACAATTTTAAAATTTAAAATATAATTGAAAGAGATAGCAATCATCGGTCAAATAATTTGAAGTTTATTTAAAAAAAGATTTTAAATAAAATTAATCGATTTATTTTAGTTTATAAGAAATTGTTTATTTATAAAAATTGATGGATTAATAAATTTTTTAATTATTTTTTTTGGATTCGAGGAAATTTTATAGGTGGGCAAAGCGGGCACACCTCTCTGAGGGTCCAACTGGCGCACCACCCTACAGGCGGACCAAGCGAACATACCTCATCATTGAGGGCTCAACTAGTTCTCTACCTACAGGTAAAACTCCGGCTGCCTAAGACTCTTACAAGAGGAGTTAGCATGGAATCGAACCTAAAACCTAACTAAAGCCAAGCCTCGCTCTTAACAATAAAAATTATTAAAATAAATCAAACCCAAAAATTAAAAACTGAATTGAAAAATTAAACAGTTAAATTTTTTTTATATAATTGAATCGGTTAAAAATTTTAATTATCGGTTGATCTCAAATAATTAATATTTAATAGCCTTATCCATATTGATTATAAGCACGGGTGTCACGTGGGAGAGTTAAAAGCATTGCGTGCTCGTCAAGTAAGTGTAGTTTGATATAAGGAAATATTTTTAATTTGTTCAAAATTTATTTATTTTAATTTTTGAGTCAATAATTATTAACTTATTTTTAATTTTTTCTTTAAATTTTTAACTTCTTAAGAAATTGGAAGTAATTATCTGTAATATATTTTATTTTTGTATTAATTGAAATTGAAATTATTTTTATTAAATAAATTATTAATCATATATAATAAATAAATTATTTAATTAGTTAATAAAAATTCTTAATTAGAGTTTGCTTTAATATAATAAATTTAAATGCCTCAATTTCTTTTCCGTGTCTCTTATCTTATCTTCTTCTTGTTCATGATAATATTTTTGTGTGTTAATATAAATTAACGAAATCTCTTTCTGTCTCCTTCTTTTTTGCTTTCTCTCTCTATCTCTTGAGTTCTCACTGTTCTTAACGAGCGAACCGCGACCACCGGCTCCGACCCGATTCTACGTCCTGTCCCTCTGGCTCCGGCTCCGGCTCCGATTCCATATCTCCTCTTCTCATTACGCAATACACATACAAAGCATTAACCGCCATGAAAGCCCAATCCGTGAGTCTTCAAGCTATTCTCTTTCTGTTTTCACGGTTTGTAGTTATGGAGTCGTTTTGCCTTTCTGGGAAAACCCTAATCTGATTGGATTTCTCTAGCTTAGTTCTTTTTCTTGGTTAATGTCTCCGTCTCTGAATGCTCATTTTGTTCTTCTCTTGACGGATTCGAGTTTTGCTTTTTAGGGTTCTTGAAGCTTCCGCTCCATCGCTCTGTTCGATTGTTGACGAGGAGTTAGGTTTAGGCTTTTGGATCCCAAGCATTGGTTTGGATAATTTGATTCGAGAAGGATCAGATTGTCGGTAATTGGGGGTTTTCTAGGGTTTGTAATTTGTTGGAATTTCAATACGGGGAAGATAGGTGTGGGTTAAGAGGATAATGTGTATATTGTGTGTGATCCAGAAGTGGTCTCGCCGGGTCGCTACGATGCTACCTTGGTTAATTATTCCTCTGATAGGATTGTGGGCTCTGTCTCAGCTCTTGCCTCCTGCTTTTCGATTTGAGATTACTTCACCGAGACTTGCTTGTGTTTTTGTGCTTTTAGTCACTCTGTTTTGGTATGAGATTTTGATGCCTCAGCTTTCGACTTGGCGGGTTCGCAGAAATGCCAGGTTGAGAGAAAGAAAGAGGTTTGAAGCTATTGAACTGCAGAAGCTTCGGAAGACTGCTACGAGGAAGTGTAGGAACTGCTTGACCCCTTATAGGGATCAGAATCCAGGTGGTGGTAGATTTATGTGTTCGTATTGTGGGCATATTTCTAAGAGGCCAGTTTTAGACATGCCTGTGCCACCTGGATTGATTTCAAATTCTGGTATTATTAAGGATCTTGTTGGAAAGGGTGGGAAGCTATTGAATGGAAAGGTGTGGTCTGATAATGGTTGGACGTGCAATCAAGATTGGTTAGAAAATGGTAATTGGGTTGGTGGGTCTGTTACGGGGATGTCGACTCATTGGAGAAAGGATGGAAATGGGATTTTTGGAGGGGATGATAATTGTTTTGCAGAGAAGTCTTATTCGAGTGTGGTAATTTTTGCTTGCAAGCTGTTAACGTCTTTTTTCTTGAGTATTAGGTGGCTTTGGAGAAAGCTCTTTAGGGTTAGTTCATCGATGGATAGTACTTCTTCTGATGCAGAGCATCGGGGAATGCTATCTAAGAGGGGTGAAAATGGGGCAAATTATCATGAGAGTAGAGGGGAGAAGGCGCGAAGAAAAGCTGAAGAGAAGAGACAGGCTAGGTTGGAGAGAGAGCTTCTTGAGGAGGAAGAAAGAAAGCAAAGGGAGGAGGTTGCAAGATTGGTGGAAGAGCGTAGGAGACTGAGAGATGAAAAATTGGAAGCTGAAAAAGATAGAAGCAAATCATCGCCACCGGTTAGAGAGAAAGATGGTAAGAAGGAATCTGAAAAGAAGCGTCAGGAAAGAAGGAAGGAGAAAGATAAGGGCTCTAGTAAGAGCAACTCTGATGCTGACGAGTTGGAAAAAAAATCTGGTAAGGACAGTGTGCAGAAGCGTGACTTAGAAAAGAAGCATGATAGTGACCGGGATAATCAGAAATCTGCGGTTGACAGTGTGAAGGGCCAGAACTTTGAATCACTTCATGGGATAAAGAATAATTCTACCAGCAATTTTAACAGGGGGGCTGCTGGAAATAGGTATTTGGATCGTATGAAGGGTACTCTTTTCTCTTCGTCTAGGGCTTTTGGTGGAAGTGGTTTCTTTGGAAAGACTGTGAATACTCCTGCTACTGCTACTAAAGAACATAAATTTGCTAGTTCTGTAGATCATGTTCATACTTCTGTTCATAGAAGGGATATAGGTGCTTCTGAACGAATATCTGGGAAATCAAGCATAAATGGAGATGACAAGAATGATAATCGCGCGGTAAGTTATATTCCTTACTGTTATTTTAATTTGTTTTAATGGATTTGATGTTGTACAATTATATTGTAAAGCAATTATTCTTTCCTAAGCGTCCATATAACTTTGCTATCTCAAATTATTTTATGAATTACATAAATAACTCAGAAACAACATGTTAGCTATCTTGATAAATTGAAGTATAAATATTGTGCTTACAAGAATTACATTAACATCGAGTTCTTGGTTTGTCACTTCATTGAGTCTTATCTCTTTTGTTGGTTGTGCAATGCTTTCTACAGATTGTCACTATGCTTCTATTTGCACTATATTTAAGCTTCATGCACCTTTCAGAAGCTGTTGTACCATAAAAATCAGGATTGAAAACATTTGCTTAATTTTGAACTGTTGATGACAGGTGCTCCTAGAGCCACAGCAAAGGATGTCACCTAAAAAGTCATGGCATCAATTATTTACACGTTCATCATCTGCTCTTTCTGCAAATGCAAATGTTATTATTAGTAGACCAAATGCAAAGCCCCAGAAAGAAGGTGATAGCCCACAGTTAACTGCAAATTCATCGGTGCCACATACCTTTGACAATCCGATTAATTTTGGGCTGCCGTCACCATTTGTCACTGCATACCCAAATGTATCCAGCACCACTAGTTTAGGTTTCTCACTTCCAATTGAGCCCATTTTTCCTCATGTTTTTGAAGGCCCGCACCAATCTATACCTGAAGAACCAGAGCTTTTTGAAGATCCATGCTATGTCCCTGATCCAATAACATTGCTGGGGCCTGTTTCAGAGTCACTTGATAATTTTCAGTTAGATCGGGGTACAGGTTTTGCGTCAGACAAAGGGATGGAAAAGCCCCACACTTTGAAGAATATATCTGCATCTCCTGAAGTGAGCAAGCCGTCTCCTATTGAGTCACCTTTGTCACGGCTACGTATTACTGATGAAAAACATAATGGGTCTAACTGGTTCTCTTCCACTCCTAAGGCCCAAGATTTGCAGACACCACCTCGCAATGATGTGCATGTGAATGATAATGGAACCTGGCATATGTGGAACAGTTCTCCTCTAGGTCAGGATAGCATACTCTTGGTTGGTGGTGCTGGAAGCTGGCTTACAACCCCAGGTCAAAGCAGATTAATGAAGGAAGAGGTTCTGCAGCCTTCTTCTCAAAACACTACATCGTCACTGTTTAGCAAAGATGACCAAATCCTCTCTGTTACTCATTGTCCTCAAAAGATTTTTCTTGGAAATGGGCAGAATGGTGGGGCATTCAGTCCGGTCAATTTGTCAAAGGATACTGATCATCAGATGCAGAATGCTTATTATACACCTTTTCCCGGCAACGGTGGACACTTTTCTCTCAAGTCTCTGGAGGATGGTGCTCAGAATGAGATGACTTGTGGGAATCCTAATGGACCTGCAATCAACCATTCGTTTGAACCGAATCCAACTAGTTCTTGGTCCAAGTGAGTACATTACCTTAGATTCTTGAACTCATCTAATTGTGATATTGATCTTCGTATATGTATGAGAGAAATAAAGGATATGGGGAATATTTAACTAATGCAAGGAGATTTTGAGATGGATGCAATACTTGATCCCAAAAGTTTTGGAAATCAAAGAACATGTCACAGCATTTGCCATTATTGACTATTTTAATCTGGAGCTTTATTTCATGGCGCTTTAAATCATTGTCCCTTTCCTCGTCATCTATCCATCTCATTCCTGCTTATGAACCTGTCATAACGATGAAGACTTAATATCTGAACAACATTATGAAATCTGTAGCCTCTTGATTTTAGCTTATGTCTAGTGAATTTTCTCGCCGTAATAAGCTAGGAGAAATGCTTACGAAGGAAAGTGAATTTTCTCGCCGTAATAAGCTAGGAGAAATGCTTACGAAGGAAATGACTGTAGCCTGCAATGTTAGACCCCTCAATCAAAATCGTAAAAAGTTGGTTATTAATATTTGAGTCACGGAAGATTTCAGACTATTTTCTTATGCATTCTTGGAGCAAAGTGCATATATTTTATGCTATTAACTGACTTTAGGAGATTTCATAGCAAGAACACCAATGGACCCATTTGGTGATGAACCAGTAGGTGAAGCAATTGAATACTAACTCAAATCTAGATAGTTACAAATATGTCCCTTATTTTTTCCTCGTCAAGATCACATACGCACGCATTTATGCTAGATTTATTTTCCTAGTCTATACATGTTTAGCTGTTTTTTTTGTTTTGAAAACTACCTTTTGCTGAAATTTCATTACCTAATTAGAAGTTTCTCAATCTAAACTTCTGTATTCACTTTGGCAGAAAGGAATGGTCAGTGCCAGGTTCTTCAGGAGAAGGTGTTGGAAACTCTTCTATCACAGGTCCTAATATTGGGGGTTTATTTCCCACTAGGGATGTACAGTCGCTTTGGTCATTTGATCGATAATAGAGGCGTGGTTGACATTTGAGGTGACCTAATTAACACATGTTCTGAAGAGGCAAAAAAATGCCCCCCTTTTAGAGGAGAGGTTTACAAATAGTGTTCGCCATTTAATCTTCCTTATCTCTTTACAAGGGAGGTTGATGTTTCCTTGCGTTAGGAATATACATCGCTTGCATTCACTTGTGCATCACTTGATCTCGGTAAAATTTCCACGATATATAATATATCTCTCTCTAATGAACTAATTATCTCTTGTCATTGCTTTCTTGACTATCACTACTCATAACAAAAATGGGAAAAGTCGACTTACTATAAATTGCTTCTGCTGATTCATATGACCCTTATCTTAGTTGGAGACTGTTCCTGATTCGAGGATAATGGCTCTTAGCTCCTTCACTTAAGTTTGATGCACTTGTTTTAAGTTCAATATTAGATTTGGTTATACATAGTTAAGTGATTCGAGGATAATGGCTCTTAGCTCCTTCACTTAAGTTTGATGCACTTGTTTTAAGTTCGATATTAGATTTGTTTATACATAGTTAAGTTTAGAGCAACCTAAGGCTTACAGAACTTGGTTAGATAACCTTAAACATGGCATAAATTGAGAAATCTCACTTTAGAATAGAGACCAGGTTCTCAATGATAAACTTTCGTTTAAGCATAGACCCACTTGTTCTAATTATAAAGATTTGCTGGTATTTGCTTTGGTGAAATCGTTGCTCCGCTGGTATTTGCTTTAGTGCGGTTGTTGCTCTTCTTCTGGGAGGAGTTGCTTTTGTTGTGGCTGTTCTTCTTCTCCTTGCCAAGTCCAAACTATGTCTTTAAGTGCAGGTCGAATGTCCTGCTTCAGTATCTTCTGATACTCTAGGGTGTCTCCACTGGATTTCTTCATTTCTACCAAATGGAAACAAGGGGTGATCTCAAAGATTCCGGCATCAATGCCAATTACTCCTTTCCGTCCTTCCTGTGATCCTTCCAACTTCAATGAGCCTCCGTCGTGCTTCTTTATTTTAAGCTTGAATCGCTTTGCAATGTCCTCAAGCTTGGAGAGGATGGTGGAGGCAGGCTTGTTTGATGTGAACCGCACTTCTTTCTTTCGCTCTTTCTCCTCAAACAAGCCCGACAAGTCAAAGCCGGCAGAATATGAGATGATATCAAAAGCATTCAGGTTACAAGGTCTGGTAAACTCTTGGTTCGATTCTGTAACACTGGAGCTATTCTCATTCACACTAAATACAGAATCACACTCCGAGGATAGCTGTTCTCTGATTTCTGGTTTGGTAACAACTGGTTTGCACGCCAAACCCTTACAGAACCAAGAATTTTCCATGATTTTGACCATAGATATCCTGGTATTCGGATTGGGAACCAGGATTTTTGACAGAAGCTTCCTTACCTCAGGTGCAAACCAATTGGGAAATTTGAAGTCTCCCTTTCCGATCTTTCTATACATCCCCATTAGATTCGAATCTTGGAAAGGTAGGTATCCAGCCAGCAGAACAAACAAGATCACTCCACAAGACCAAATGTCAGCTTTTGCCCCATCGTACCCTTTTCTGTTAATCACTTCTGGAGCAACATAAGCTGGAGTGCCACAGGTAGTATGAAGTAAACCATCTTGTCGCTTCGACTCAGAAAGAGCGCTCAGTCCAAAATCTGAAACTTTCAAATTCCCACTCTCATCTAACAGTAGGTTTTCGGGTTTCAGATCGCGATGGCAGACTCCTCGACTATGACAGTAATCAACTGCACTAACAAGTTGTTGAAAATATTTCCTCGCATCTTCTTCTTTGAGCTTTCCTTTCGCTACCTTGTTGAAGAGCTCGCCACCTTTAACATACTCCATAACAAAGTAAATCTTAGTTTTGGTAGCCATAACTTCATAAAGCTCTACTATATTTGGATGTCTTACCAGTCTCATAATCGAAATCTCTCGTTTAATCTGCTCGATCATTCCGACCTTGACTACTTTCTCTTTATCAATTATCTTGATGGCTACACTCATCCCAGTTTGAAGATTTCTTGCATGATTAACTTTAGCAAATGTTCCTTGCCCCAACAATTTCCCCAGTTCATACCTCTGCAGCAACACATTCCCTTTATTCTCCATTCCAAGATGCAATCTTCGTTACAGAACAGAAGCTACTATAACTGCTGCTACCAAGTATCTGCTATAGGTATCAAATCTCAAGAGGTAGAAGTCGAAATCGAAACCGAAATCTCAACCGTCTTTGCAGACGTCATAATCTGATATCAGATACCCTCTTGTATATCTATGCACACATGGCTTTTGAACATTAAATCTTAAACTACAAGTTAATTCTGCAATCGAATGGAGTATATGTAAGGGCAGCTCCTCAAATCGAGCTACAACCTCAGTGACTAAACTGTCGAATTGTTTGAACATCTTTCTGCATTCCGTGGTGTTTAATGATCAACAGAGTAACTACCTAAGTAGAAGGAAACTACCTTTTCTGCAACACGAACATTCACAAGATGCTGTTCACCTGAAGAGAGACAGGAAGGTCATCATGATAAAAGAAAGAAACTTTAAACACAAGAACATAGTATTTTGTCATTGGTGGAAGACATAGTACGACGACCAACTGAGACACACAAACAAAAGCCAAATTACAAAACATTTGAGTACCACATATGAAAAAAGGAAACGAATTATAAAAACATGGAACAAAAATTGAATCAAAAGAAGTACTCCAGAAAGCCAAGACAGAATAGCTTCTGTTTGGTTTTCTGCTAATAATATGTAACCAGAGAACCAGAAACAAAACCTAACACCAAACGAAAAGGGTTTAACAAACAAACACAGCACAAGGAAAAAAAAAAATTGAATGCAAATCAAAGATCCAAAGAGACAAGAGCTTTTCAAGCCCTTACAGTCCTTAACATCAACACCTTATAATCACTCTTGTACTCAACCAAACCCATCACGAACAGAACATATCGAACCTTGAAATTTCCGAACAGGGGAAAGAGATAAAACTGACCAAAAGTTTAAAAAGACACGATCTTTACCTAGAACCAGACATTGTTTGACAAACTAAAAATACCCAGAAAAGAAAGACTAGAAATTTCGAAACATACCAATCAATCCAGCTTTGAAGACGAAGAAAGAACACTTCTTGTTACCAAAAAATGACTCT
>JAOQMR010000005.1:1255917-1266041 GCA_027563865.1 Erythroxylum pelleterianum
CCTCCATAATTTAGTCATTGTTCTAGTTGAAAGTTTTGATATTTGTTTTTCACTTCCTTAATTCAAGATTTAATTTCCCAAAATTAGTTCTTAATTAAAAATTAATAATGGTTTTACTCTTACGTATTTTTAAGAAATATAATATCAACCCAAACAAATTTTAAATTTTAAATTCGAAATTTTTATTCTTCTTCTCGTCTAAAAAAATTCAAACTTTTGAAATTAATCTGACTTAATCAAATTTAAAATTTTGGAGTTAATACAGTTTAATTCGAACGCACCTTTTAAATATTAAATCAGAACCAAGCTCAAGTATATGAACTTGGCAAGGTACCCTTTAGAAAGGTACACCTTGGAAATTCACCTTTACGCGTAAGTGGCAGTATCAAATGCTCTGTTCTCGAAAATTCCTACCATGTTTCGCTAAATTAAATCCATCAACACATTTACGTAAATATTACAAGCAAATGTGAGGACAGCTTATGATACAGGAGATTTCATGTGGTAAGTGGCATGTTTCTGATTGTTGGAACGTACGACCTTTATGGTATGTTCCTTTCCTGAAGGAGAGGAAAGATATTCTAATGGCTGAATTATATCGAAACAGTACCATTGTGTCCTTTGGAAGATCCCTCTTGCATGGCCAAATCAGCTGTTTGTACTTGAAATAATGTCATCCGTAAAAACCAATTAATATTAAGGAAGTTTCGTAGCAAATGCTTGAGAACTGATGATCAAATGGTAAGTTGTCGTAGATCATGGCACATTATAGTTGCATACAAACAACAATTTTGTAGTTTCGTTATCTATACAGGATTCTGATACAAGTATCTTCAAACATCAGTCCTTTTCACTTTCAAGAAAGATTCAAGAATCAGTCCTCAAAGCAATTGATGCGTGATCACAGGCATGAAGCATAGTGCAGACATCCGTTTTCTCCAGGAACTGCTCTGCATTTGCAACGAACGCAGGACCGTACTCGAATACCATCTTCTTGCACTGCAAGAAAGAACAAGAACGTATCAGATAACAAGTACCAAAACGAAGAAAACTTAGTTGGCATTATTAATAACCAGGGAAGATGGTTTTCTGACGTGAGTTTCCAACTTCAACTTCCTTATCATACGTACAAATGGCTCATCAACGTGATGAGCTGTTCTAGGATACACAAAGGATGTGACAAATCAATAGGTGATCAATATGAATAAACTTACTATCGGAAGTGAGTAAACACAGGTCGTTTTTTAATGCTCGGATTCATCCACTGACAATTCAGCAGACATCTAAAGTTTAACTGTTATCTCTTACCTTCTGTGCATATTTGTCCATGGAATTGCATCCCTTTAGAAGCACCTCAATTATATCCAGCTGGAGAGATAAAAATGAAAGAGCACAAGTTCATAATCAGTAAACTCAAAAATCAGACACTTGGATGACGAATCATTTATCGCACTTGATAGGGACGAGCCATTTTGAATCTTGCATAAGAACATTTACAGAAAATAGTAGGATGGTAATGCAGAAGAGCCACATAGCTACTCCCTTTTGACTAGTGAATTGTCCAGGTACAAACCTGAGTGTCAGGATCTTTCAGCTTAACCAATACTTCTGAAACAGTTCGTTCACATAAACCACAGCTATCTTCCTGGATTTCTGCAGAAAGCATCGCCATTTCTTGGCAAAGATTGACTTTTCTGCAGAAAGCTTCAGGTTTTATTGAAGAAATCTCCAAAAAGAAGAGAGGAGCATAATAGTCCACCAAAGTGATGCACTGTAATCCAAATTATAAGCAAGTTTATTACTTGAAGACTTAAGAACTAAAAGAATAAAAAGGTTGTAGCTTCTAGTAGTCAAACCGGTATTTTGTCAAACTTATAGATCTATTGGAACATCAGAATCATACAATGACAATCACATTCATCAACTTTTGGATCAACCAAAATCAAGCAAGCCCGTTTTTATATCAAAAGTAGAATTTCCATGGAATTGCAAATTATAACAAAGAAAGTCCGAGTTGAAAGTTACGAGAAATTCCAACTACATCACTACCTCTTCCTTGAAAGTTCGAACTCGAGAGCAAGTTGCATGAAGAATTTCCAGAACTTCATTCTGGGTTTTATTTTCAGCAAGGTAATCTAGTGCCTGGGATGCAAACTCCTCACACAATGTGCAAACTTGGTCATTTTGTATAGGTTGAACTTCATTGTCCTGCTCGTGGTACTCTAATTGCACAGTGAATCAGGAGATAGAACATCATTAGGTCAAGAATGTTCTATAAATACTCAAAAGCATTGAAACCTTTTAATTCGACAAGCCGTTTCTTGACTCCTGGGCATATGATAAGTTCATAGCACAGAGAGTTATAGCCAGTACCTTACAAATTCGCGTTAGGATGACCCAAAAACCCTAAAAGCTTGCAGTTTTTGTTAAAATCAGACCGAGAAAAATGGGAGGAAAGTAATTACCTACTGTTTCAGGAACCACATAACTTTCAGTAGAGATCTGATGGACTGCCAATCTGGCACTACAACCCAAACCAGCACCCAATAGAAGAACAAAGAAAACCCCAACTCTAGCATCCATGATTGTACCTGAAGTCTCAAAAGACAAAAACAAAACAATCAAAAAACACAATCCCAATACGCTGACTTCTAAAAAGTACATAAAGATACAAATTTTAACAAGCCCGAGTAGAAAAAATCGATTACTAATACTAAACCACAAGAATTTCGAATACACAATCAGCCAAATCAGTTAAATAACAAATCAGAAGCAGAAGGAGAGGCTACAGATTAGATGATTACTCAAAAACGAAGTAGAGAAGAACCTGGTCTTTTTTTGGGGAAAAAAATGGATTAATATAATAAAAATTGTACAAAACAGGAAGGCTACATAAAGATACAAACTTTAAACAAGCCCACCAAGAAAAAATCGATTATTAATACTAAACCACAAGAATTTCGAATACCCAATTAGCCAAATCAGTTGAATAACACATCAGAAACAAAAAAAGAGGGTATAGATTAGACGATTAATAAAAAAGGAAGTAGAGAACAGCTAAACAGCTCTAAAATGAAGGTCTTTTACCTATAATGATTACGCCGGCGATTGAATGGACTTAGAGTGTTGGATGAGGCTAACAAAAATCCTACTATGGTTACGCTTGTTGGCTACAATATGAACAAAAATTATACAACCGCTGACCCCTGTAACGAAAGCTACCGAACCCGAGCTGAAATCTTGTGTGGTGGGCAACAACTAGTCAATCTCTACTTCCTAAGCTACGACAATCGTTGAATTGACAAACCAGAAAATTGGTGCTGACGTGGCGAAAAGATAGTGGATAGACAAGTTTGAAGCTGACGAGGACTGTGTCATGTACCCATGTTATCCGTAGTCAAAGGATGAAACCTGAGTTCACGCTTGGGCTGCAGCGAGACAAAAAGAAAGATTTGGATTGGACCGAACTTTAGATTTAAGGATAATTACTTCGAACTCACGACTTCTAATCATCTTATCTGTGGCTTTGCTCAATCTTGGGTTGAAGACATTGGGTTTGGAAGTATGAGCCCGACTCAACCTGGTTGTCTGTCACGCTGCTGCCTCTCGGGTTGGAATTCGTACTTGAAAGTACCAGCTTGACTCAACCTTAACCTGATTTGTCACATTGTGAATTCACCCTCTACTTTCAGTTTCACATCAAAAAAATTTTAACCTTTAAAACTTTGAGAAATTCCTTTTTAGATTCTGTCAAGGTTTAGATCGAGCTCCTTATCATCCCTAATCACAAGGAGGCATGTCTGAGAGAATATGTAACGTCAAGTGTCAAGATTATGATGATCTGCCCATTTGGGATGGGCCGGGATAGGAAAAAGATTTTCAGAACTCGGTTCCATCCCGGCCCATTGCTATTCTTATGTGCAAGGAAACTAGTTCTTGATACGAAGCCGAAAGTGTACTGATACTGAATCGAACATGTTCGATCAATGAGGCAAAAGACATCCACAAACTAAGATAATTCTCCTGAAAAGAATATACAATGCATGATCATCTGTCACATATTAATATCATGGATGTAGGTAACCATGGAATCTTTAGAACGTGAAAATGTAGTACAAGTCAACTAGGGGCCATACGCAGGAAAACCAAAAGAAACTAAACCATGAAAGAACAATGCCATTAAAAAAGAGAAGCAAGAAAGTAGAAGTGGTAATTGAAACACGGGTTGATCAGTTAACTATTGAGCTTGAAGTTGGCTTCTTCTTCTTCTTACTTTGCTTCGCTAGAAGTAGAGAGAATCGACCGAACCCGAACTTCTTCCTCTTCCCAGAAAAATGCTTGTAAACATTTTCTTTCTCAGCCTTCTTACTGGATGGTACATCACCATTTTTACTACTGAGCATTTGACCCAAAGAAACCTTATGTTTCTTACTGCTGTTTTCTGAAAGCATCCCTGCTTCAAACTCTTCAGGTAGAAGAAGCTTTCTGCTAAGTATTTGCCCAATTGAGAGGGTAGGCTTTAAAACGGGTACTGATTCATCACTTGCTAGGTTCAGTCCGTTTACATCGAACAGACGAGAATCTCTCCGATGATGAGATGGGCAAGAATTCTTGAATCTTGTGGAGTTGTGAACAGAACGCCGTTTCTGTCCATGCTCGGATCTCCACTGGCGAAGAGCTTCTTCAACAGCCAGCTTTCCCTTGTTTGCAGCCTCTACTCTGTTAAGGGCTTCTTCTAAGGCATTCTTACTTGTTTTGATCTCCTCCGTAGCTTCTTCTACCTTTTTCAAGATTTCCAACTTTGAAACATTTGCTTCATCCACCTGAAGCATTGCATCTACAACCTTGCCCTTGGAATGTTCTTCAGCTTGCCGAGCTTTGCTGGTTAGGGATGTGTAGGCTTCATATGAAAGAGTTACTCCAGGCGTCTCCGAAGAATCAGCAGAGTTCTCATGGCTTGACAAAGCCTTGATCTCTGCAATTGCAAGAGCTTCTGCTGCTCTAGCAGCTTGTTTCATCTTCCTGGCAGCTATCAACCTGATCTCAGCTGTTTTAATCTTACCTTTTGTTCGCTCAATCTCGGACATTGTTCGCAAAAGCTCAGATCTCGCAGCTTCTCCCATATTCTTGAACTGCTCAGCCTCAGAACTTAGTCGCTGAAGCTCCCTCGAAATATCCAATGGATTGTCATCACCACCTGTAAATTCAATGTTTTTTGCCAGTTGAAGCTTTAATTTTGTTTGGCTAAGTTCTTCCTCGAGGGATGAAATCTTTGTAGAATTAACTGTCAGCCTCTCACGGGTCTTTTCAAGTGAAACTCTTTCCTTCTCCAATTTTTTGTTTAGTGACTCAACAGAAGCTCGAATATCAGCAAGATCACTGGTAGTCTTTGAAAGGTTAACCTTAGCTTGTTTAAGTTCCATTAAGATTACTCCAGGAGCTGAAGAGGGATAGGGACCCAAGTCTCCGGTTACACTTCGGTCGCCACATTCAACATTCACGTGATTGTCCTTCTCTTCTTCTGGAGCAGAAAAAACTCCTTTATCATTGACACTCGATTCCAAACTCACATTAACTTCACATGCTTGCTTTTGCAGCTTCAACTTCAGTTCCTCGACAATCATTTTAGTAGCTTCCAATTCTTTTAGAACATCTAGTGTCTCTCTTTCTTTCAAAATCAGGTCTTTCTGTAGGAGGGTTGCTTGTTCCTCTACTTTTGAAATGTCAACCTCTTCCATTCCCTGTTAAATTGAAGTAGGGAAAGGAATTCAAAGTGAAAATCCTCAAGCATGAAATGAGAGTGGATCAAGGAGAAAACTGCAGAAAGAAATTAGCACATAATTCCATTAAATGCCCCCGTTTCGATCTGTGATCTGTGTTTCCATTATGTTTGCCCCAAAAGACAAGCACCATAACAGTATACGAAAGCACAAGACTACGGTTGTTTTGAGACACATTCAATGACCACCAAGGAAACATCTACATGCCCGAAAGCAAAAGCAACATGAAAGAACAATGTCGAGTGTAAGACGATAGTGCTGCTACAGTTAGAACATATCTCATCAACACATGTCCTAAACATTAATCCTCAATGAAACAAACATGAATTTTGCATGGAAATGTTAAAATTACCAAAGGTTGTCTAGAAGCAGGGTTTAGCTGTACCTTAAACCCATAAACCACAACATAAAACCATAAACAGAGCTGCCATAACCAGAGATGCAAAAATAGGCTAATCTCATCATATCCTCACTAGTTAAAGACTAAAACTTTATCTCACAACAAAAATACCCATCTAGAAACACTACGAATTTTGCACCAGAAAAATGTGACAGCCTCAAAATCTCCAAGAGATTAACCAAAGGCCCTTCGTTTAAAGCAAAACCCACCAGAGTTTTCTCACAAAGAAAAGGGTCCCGAGTAACAGAAGCAAACCTCAGACTCAGACAGCTTGTGTTGTACGGGCTTCCAGTAACCGATCCCACCAAATCGACTCACCGCCTCTTTCACTGACTCAAACGGAGCCGACGTGTCGATCTCCGCTCTCAAACTCATCAAACCTGAACCACGCTCCACCGCCGGTTGACCCATATTCGATCCCGAGTCACAGACCCCGGAGTCCATACTACTTTACTCAAGCAGAACAAGCAAAGCACCTCGGGAATGTGAAATGAAGGGAAGACCAAAATGGGTTTCGAAGAAGATAAGTAATTGACGATAAGGGTGGGGGTATTTGTAGCGATACAAAGTGACTATGACTTGAAAGTGCTCGTACTTTGTAGAGAGACTTCAACATACATAGAGAAGAGGGAAACAAGTCCAAACTCCAATGTCACTCCCCTCCCTAAGTATACGTTAGGACATTTCTCATTTACGGAAATGCCCCTTTGCTTGTGTTCGAAAGTGTGACAATGGAGGAGGAAAAAAGGGTTTGGTGTAATGATCTCTTACTCGTCGCTTTTGCTAATGATGAAGCGACCGTTGCGAAGTGAAGAATTGAATCGGGAAAGTTCAGTTCTTGTTTTAAATTGCTTCTCTTTTTTTTTACCAACGGACAACATCTGAAAGCTTGGACACTGATTGGTCCTGTTGTCCAAGATACAGCAGTAAGAACGGTGCATAACAGTTTGTTGTTATGTTTAATCATTAACTAAACATTAAAAAGTAAAAACATTCCTCTTTGTAAGGAAAATGGATAATTAGGCGTAAGCATGATCCTGGTTCGTTTAGAACAAAGACCGTACACATGGTGTGAGACAATTAGGTGTAAGCATGATCCTTGTCGGTTGAGAGGAAAGTCCGTACACATGGTCTGCTAAATATGTAGCTTTAAATGACTTCAAAAAGAGTCATTTTTCTCGTTTCGTTTCAAAAAAGAAAAAGACTTCAAAATTTGTTCATTTGGAACTGGACGGTTATCCATCGTTACATTTATCGAGAGAGCAACAGATACACAGACTGGTTCGCGAACTATGCCACACTTTTTGATTTAGGAACTACCACTTTTGTAGATCTACCTATTAGATGCCACCCGTTTCTCATTCCAGATATGTCGGGACTTTGTATCCCTCGACTTGTAGTGTAAGCTGTTTTCGGTTCTCCGCCCATTATAAAAAAAAGACTTCAAAATAATTTATATAATTAAAAAATATTTTTATTTAATTTATGTTGTATTGTTTCTATGACGTGACATAAATTGTGTAATTGCTCTAATTTGATTTTGATAATGAACTTTGTTAAAATCAATTTAATAGAAAATAATATAAAAAGTATTTGAATGTGAGGAAAAGGCAAGACCCACGTTATTAATAATGGGTCACTCGGTGATGCATGAAAGAATGATCTCTGAATGTGAGGAAAAGGCAAGACCCACGTTATTAATAATGAGTCATTCGCGCATGAAATATCGTCAAAAGAATAAATACAATTAAAAAAGATTGTTTTTATTTATTGAAATTTTTAAATTTTAATAAAAAATTATTAAATAAAAATTAATTTATTTATTTATTTTATAAAACCAATTACTTTATGAAAACTAGTCGATTATTAATAAAATAATAAAGATTATTAAAGTAAATTAAATCAAAAAAATTAAAAACTGAATTGAAAAATTAGCTCAAACAGTCAACTAAGCCTCTGTTTGGATGGGCTTATATCAATAGAACTTTTATCAGTAGAGCTTTTTTTTGTAGAGCTTTTCTAATAAGAGCTTTTCTAAAAAGTCAGTTGACTGTTTGATTATCAAGTAAAAAATAACTTTTTAAAAGAGCTTCATACGATAGATTGTTTGGCAACATAAAAATAAAAAGTATTTTTAATTTTAACTATATTTTATTTTTTAATAAAAATTATTTATGCTTATAAATATCATTTAAAGTATATTAAATAATATGCAAAGTACAATATATTAATTATTATATAATGTTAAATCATATGAAACATAAATGAAAATATATTTAATCAAATTTTTTATATAGATTATAACATAAGTAAACTAATATTGAAAATAAATATTAAAACATATAAAAACTAAATAATATTATATAAATCCCATAATAAATATCCAAGTTAAATAAATAGTTAAATATATAATAAACAGGAAGATGAGTTTGTGGATATTGTGAGAATTATATGTAAAAAATAAATGCAAAAGGAACTAAAAAATAGACTCATTAATTGATGTGAAAAATCTACTTGAAAAAGCGCTTTTTTTAGAAGCTCTAAATTTGAGCTTCTTAAAAAGGTGTATTTTAACTTCCAAAAAAGTCATTTCTATTAAAAAAATATTTTTGAATTTTACAGTCAAATACTCGTTAAGTCGATACAGAATTTTAATCATTTTTGTCTAAGACAAGTCAAATGATCGGAGAGCTCTTGGGTTTAAGTAGAGATGACAACTGACGGATCTTAAATTTTATAAGGTTAGAGTTTATTTAGATTTTAAGTATATTTAAAAAGTTTAATCTCATTTGTTAAATTGAATTTAGATTTGTTAAAAAAAATATTTAGCTCCGATGTTAGTCTTAAGCTTGATTCTTTTAAGTTTTAATTCGAGTTCGAGTCTAAGCAAATAGGACTTGATTCATTGATTTCGGATCAAGTAGAATTGGACTGATTTAGACTCTGATTTTTTCTTCCACCCCTAAGATTGAAGTTCTGAAGCTGAGTAGGGTAAGAAATCAAACCTAACCTCATGTCTGGGGCTAAGGTATGGCTCATCTCCATTAACTAGCTTCAACATCAAACCATAGGAAGGTCCACTATGACAACAAAATGGAATGTGAGGAGTGAGGACCTTCAGTTTTGGAGACCACTGTCTATTTCTTCATTATGAGACAGCTCAGAAGCAGCTTTCCACTCTTCTCATGGTTAAAACCATCCATTTCCATGAAAGTATGCTCAAGTTTCTGCATATACATAAAGATCAAGGATCAAAGACACTATAGATATTTTTAAAATTGAACTAATAATACTTTAAACCATGATAAAATTATACTTTTATTAGTTTAATAATTGGATCGTCAATTTAGTTCGTGTTAATTAGTTTATGTACTGACACGATTAAACAATTTGTATCCACGAAATATTGATATAGTTTAAAAAATAATTTCTTCAAAAATATTGACAAATATAAATTTGTATTGTTATTTATAATATAATATTATATTTTAACATATTTAAAATTATACTAATAACATTATAAGTACCTGTTTGGTTGAGCTTTTGGAGGGTGAATAAGTATTTTTTTCCACCGTAAAAGCTTTTTCTAAAATGAGTGCTTGGCTGTAAAATAAAAAAATATTTTTTTAATAAATATAACTTTTTTGACAACTAAAATACAACTTTTTAAGAAACTCAAATTTCGAGCTTCTCAAAAAAGTATTTTTCCAGTAGATTTTTCAAATCAATTAGTGAGCTTATTTTTTAGTCTCTTTTACTCTTACGTTTTACACTTAATTCCCACAATACCCACAAACTTATCTTTACGTTTATTTTGAAAATTATAAACAGCTCTAATAACAAATAATTTTTTACACTTGTGTCCGAGTCCATATTTATCATTGCACTTGAAGCATAATCCCAATTTTTTCCGCTCGTTTAGCTCTTCCCAAGTCAACCGCTTG
>JAOQMR010000005.1:1288895-1304437 GCA_027563865.1 Erythroxylum pelleterianum
ACCAGACGGGAATGAGTATCAAAGTTGTGAGGACGGACAATGGAACAGAATTCGTCTCCGACAAATTCCAGACGATCTGCAAAGACGCAAGGATTAAACATCAATTGACGACTCCCTACACTCCACAACAGAATGGAGTGGTAGAGAGACGAAATCGGACGGTAGTGGAGATGATACGGTGCATGTTGGAGGACAAGAAGCTCCCGAAGAGCTTCTGGGCAGAGGCAGCCTCCACAGCGTGCTTCCTTCTCAACAGACTGTATACTCGCGCACTAGAAGACAAAACACCCTATGAAATGTGATATGAGGTAAAACCAAAACTGAAAAATTTGAAGGTATTCGGATCTATATGTTATTCTCATGTACCTGACATCAAAAGAAGTAAGCTGGATAATAAATCTGAAAAGGCAATTTTTGTTGGGTATTCTGAACTAACAAAAGGATATAGATTGTTTTATCCTTCTCAAAAGAAGGTTAAAGTTAGCAGAGACGTATACTTCCTCGAAGATGAGCACTGGACTTAGTTGGAGGAAGAATCAGGAAGAGATGGAGGGGAGCAGATGCGTAACCCAGCCTTGATAATTCCTCAAGTAACGGGAAATACACCGAACCCGGAGGACCAAGATGAGTGACATTCCGAAAGTGAAGAGGAATTCGAAAATCCAATTGTGCAAAATGACCAAATCTCAGAAGAAGAGCCAGAACCAGAAGTAGAGAATGATGATCTAGATCACATGCCAGTAAGAGGAACTCGCAGCTTGGCGAAAATTTATGAAAGGAGCAACAAAGCTACGCTGGAGCCAACAAGAGTCCAAGAAGCTCTACAAAATCCAAAATGGTACGAAGCCATGAAGGAGGAAATTGCGATGATAAATAAAAATGGAACTTGGACATTAGTCGATAAACCAGCAAATAAGAGGGCAATTGGTCTGAAGTGGATCTTCAAAACCAAATTAAACCCAAATGGATCAGTGAACAAGCTGAAGGCGAGACTGGTTGTGAAGGGGTACGCGCAAGTGGAAGGAGTAGACTTTGGGGAGACCTTTGCACCGGTAGCAAGAATAGAGATAATCAGACTCCTTTTGGCGCTTGCAGTCGAGAAAGGTTGGAGAATCCACCAGATGGACGTGAAATTAGCGTTCCTAAATGGAGTATTACATGAAGAAATATACGTTCAGCAACCAGAAGGATTTGTAGTAGAGGGAAAGGAGGAGAGCGTCTACCGGCTGAACAAGGCGCTATATGGCTTGAAGCAAGCCCCTCGTTGTTGGTATGCACGAATCGATTCCTTTCTCCTGGAGTTGAAGTTCAATAGAAGCCACAGTGAGCCAACACTATATGTGAGATTTCAATCAGAAAACATAACAATAGTGTCAATATATGTAGACGATATATTGATCACTGGAAGCCCAGAAGCGCAGGTCCATAGCTTGAAACAACAGTTTAGTAAAACCTTTGAAATGACTGACTTGGGTGAAATGAAGTATTTCTTAGGTATGGAAGTGAAGCAACTAGACGGAAAAATTGAAGTAAGCCAGAGGAAATACATTCGTGATATTCTGAAGCGTTTCAAGCTGGACCAATGCAAGCATGTCACTACTCCAATATGTCCGAAGGAAAAATTAATAAGAAAAGAAGAAGGAGATGAGGTAGACAACAAAAATTACAGAAGTATGGTGGGATGCCTAATGTACATAGCAGCCACACGACCAGACATATTGTATTCGGTGAGTGTATTATCGAGATACCTAAGCAATCCAGGAAGACAACATCTCATTGCAGTGAAAAGGGTATTAAGGTACCTTAAAGGGACAAGTGAGTATGGGTTATTGTACGAAAAAACAGGGACATGCGAACTCAAGTGTTATACGGACAGCAACTGGGGTGGAGCAACGGAAGACATGAAAAGCACGACCGGGTATTGCCTTACTCTAGGCTCAGCATGTTTTTCCTGGAGTTCTAAGAAACAAGAATTAGTGGCTTTGTCGACTGCGGAGGCTAAATTAGTGGCAGCTACTGCAGCGGCAGAACAAGTCGTGTGGGTCAAAAAACTACTTAGAGATTTGCAGGTTCATTTACCGACAACAACGGTGGTGTATGTGGACAATCAAGTTGCAATCTCTATTTCAATGAACTCGGTGTTCCATGGAAAGATGAAGCACTTTAAACTCAGGTATTACTATCTGAGAGACGTGCAACAGGAGGGAGAGATAAAGCTGGAGTACATTTCTACAGAAAATCAAATTGCCAATTTATTCACAAAGGGATATCATGTGTCACGATTTGAATTTCTAAGGAAGTCAGTGGGAGTTCAGAAACTGAATTCCTGATCCAAGGAGGAGATGAAGGATATGTCTCAAGAATTTCGACAAAAGAAACTCTCATGCTCATCCATGCAGTGGATGTAAGAAGTTAAGACGACGTAAGGAATAAAAGAAGTCAAGAAATCAAGATGTCAAGAAATCAAGAACAGTTAGAAAACAGTTAGATTGAATTGTTATAAATACTCTTACAATCTCAGTTGTAATACATACATCGGTTAATCAAAGGAAAATCTCAGTGATTGCTGAGTTCTTAATACTCTGTTCTCCCCTGTTCTCTGAAAGCTTTCTCACTCTAATTTCTCTCTCAAACTTTTCTGTGAAATCTTCGGTTGTCTTTATACGATAGATAGTTAGGAACTACAAAATCACGCCACTAAACCTAGTTGATTCCAACGTTACTTTGTTGTTGCAGCCCAAAGCTATTTTGTAGAAACGCTCCATTCAGCATGCTCAACTCATGACAGAGCAATGGCTGGTTCATTGGAAGGGTCTGTCTATAGAAGAGGCAACATGGGAAGACAAAGACCATTTGCTGCAGTTGTTTCCCAACCTGAACCTTGAGGACAAGGTTCTTGTTCAAGGGGAGGGTGATGTTATAAACAAGCCCATGATTGGTGAAGGATCCACACCAGTGCGCAGAAGTAACAGGCCTAGGACTAATTCGAGAATGCTAAAAGGATTTGTTTGGAAGAACCATTCAGCAAATACCAAGTCAGCAGAAGAATATCGGCTCACGCGTTGGTCATAGGAATCTTCCTTATATGGAGAATGATTGCACCTGAATCTGTTATGTTATTTGCTATGATAGTACAAATCCTCTCTCTCACCTGTACTCGACTTTCTCATCCCCCACCTTTTCTTTTGCATTCTTCCAAATCTGTAATTGTCGTGAGAAAGTTATCAATT
The DNA here is from genome assembly GCA_027563865.1 of Erythroxylum pelleterianum. Taxonomy (NCBI): domain Eukaryota; kingdom Viridiplantae; phylum Streptophyta; class Magnoliopsida; order Malpighiales; family Erythroxylaceae; genus Erythroxylum; species Erythroxylum pelleterianum. The sequence continues at coordinate 1,292,126 of JAOQMR010000005.1, forward strand.
GCAGAGGAAACCTTTTACCTTATTTGCCTTGTTGAGTTTATTTACTGTTTCAGCTTTAATTTTAGCCATGTGCGGAAATGAAATGAATTTATGTATTGTAATTGAATTTGTTTCAAGTTCATTTACAATCAAATTCTCATGAATGCTTTTGAGTTCAAATAGCAAACAAATTAACGAGGAGGAATAAGAAGAGAAAGTCACAGAGAGAACCACAATCATAATAAATACATTTGATTCGATTTAAATTTGAGTTCGGAGTAAAATTTGGAAACCTAAGTGCCCGAGTCAAAATTCAACTTGAGCTCATATCTTTTATTTTTACGAAGAAACTCACGATTGCCACTATTTAGATGCGCACTATGTAAATTTCCGGATTGACACAATAACTTGCAAATCACATCAGTCGGATATTCCGCACTAAGCAAGTCCTGTACGACAGGTTTGATCAAGAGAGTGTAAGTAGGAGGAATCGAATACAAAAACTTTTAACCTCATGCCCCTTCACTTTACCAACTCAACCCTAAAGGCGATCATATCTATATACGTAACTTCAGTGCTCAAAAGTTGGAATAAATTTTAGTTAGAGTTTGTTTATTCAAACCTAATGTTTAAGTTTGCTCAACTAATTGTCATTGCTACTTATATAGCATATTATTTGTAGGATTGCCTCTCAGCCTCCAATTACAATAATATAAGAAGAAAAATTGTTTTTCTTTTGCTTAGTTGATACCAAAACGCGTACAAGACTGTGAAAATGGCTGCTTAGTTGAAATTAATTTAACTGAAAACTTGTGCGGTAGCATACATTGATATGATTATGGATCCCATTTTCACAGGATTTGTGGAAGAAAAGGTCCTGAAATCATGCTCTAGCTCAAGAAAAGACAAGGATCGAACAAAGGATTTTGCTCTTGCTATTCCTGCTAGTTATTCAATCGCCACTTATTTATAGCTTGAACCACTGCCTGTTTCACCACTTGAGCATCTATACTATCAACCTGCTGGCCTTCGTTCTGCAACATCCAGAGCACCAGTTTTTTGTTCAAATCCAATCCATTACTTGATGAACTAATTGTATTGACTTCTCTAAATCAGATGATAATGACAAACTCCATAGCTTGTGAGTGATTCAAAGAAAATTTTGGAAAAAGAATGCAGTTTCTTACTTCTCCTCCAACTGCTTCGAGTTGGAAATTATCTGCACATGAAACTCGAGCATCAAGCACTGCTAGTCCCAGTTCGTCAAAGGCTTCCAATATCGATACCAACAATCCAGGACAGTTTTGTTGCGAGAACACGTTGATAAGGAAACCTTTTTCTAGGGTTTCAACTGTAACCTGCTGAAATGTATAAGAACAAGAACTTGAATAGTTTTGAGAAATTTGAAGGTTAGGAAAAGAATAAGAAACAGAATCGAATGTACCATAGGTAATTGACTTTCCGAACTCTGAGCTTCTGAAGTTCCGATTTCTTGGTCAAGTGAATCTAGTTTTCCCTTCAACTCCTCTATATACTTTGATGCATCTACTATGATTGAGGTTCTATTTACCTGCCATCAAAATCATAAGTTAAGTACTCGCTTCTCGATGGAATAAGAAATTTTCAGGATTCAGTTTGCAAGATTCCTGATCGTTCAGGAAACAGCAACAAAACTAGAAACAGAAATTTTCGAAACTATAAAAGATGGAAGAGTTTGGCTTATATATATGTACAGCAGTAGAGTGTGTAGCAGCACGAAGTGACTGAAACTTCTCGTGTAGAGCAGCCTTCTTCTGCTTCCTGGAAGCCATGAACGCTTCTGAATCAAATTGTTCAGCTAACACTTTTCCTGATAGGTTTCGCTTTCGTTTTCACCGCATGTTGCATGCGATCTTATAGAGTAGGATGGACCTCTCGAACCTACAAGGCTCCATTATTTGCTTAATTTGTTCGTTTCCTGCATGAGTTCCTCGTCTTCACAGAAAATTGATACAACTTTTTGTTGGACTATTTATGTGTATTTATTACAATATTAGACTTGTCTAATTTGAGTCTTTTGATATCTTTTTTTTATTTAGTAACTTCAGAAAATCTTAAAAAAAGAACCTTTCACCAAATTAGAACAGACCATAATTTAATGAAATAACATAATTAAAAGTATTTATTTTTTAAAATTTTTAATTTAATACTTTATTTTTAAAAATATTTAATATATATATATATTGATTTATAGAATTTTAAAATTTTGGTCAATATTAAATTAAAAATTTAAAATATTATGCGTTATTTAATTTATTATTTTTAATTTAATAACATTAAAACCATTTCAAGAGATATTAAGTTGCATGTTTCTTAATAATTCCTTGAAATTGAGATTAAACCTATATGAGCATGCTTATAATCTTTCGATAAGAATCATAATTACAACAAATTGAATCGATAATAATTACTCTAAAGTTTAAAACTTTGAAGGACGACTACACGAAATACATCATGACATGAGGGATGAAGAGGAGACAAAATGGATGACGGCGGAAGAAAAGATAGAAGATGGAGGAGTAGGAAGTCCTCCCGTGAGAAGTGTTTTGGAGGGACACGTACATTGCATACCTATTGACAGCTAAACACACTTTGACACTTCACTTTCGCTTGTTTCGATGTCCCTCTTCGACACTGTAAGTACTTCCTCGATTAGTTACTTCCAATACTTTTGTACTGTTATCATTCATGTCTCAACATGTACTCAAATCACGAGCAGATTCTCTCCATCGCCTCGCCCTACATATATTGTATGAAAAGATTGATTTATGCAGATTTTGGGTTTGTATGGAGTCCTTTTCCTATACTCATGTATCATATCAAGAGACTTGCACCAATTGAATAATTGAATTGTTGCTAATAGCTGGCTAGGTCACATAATTCCTAAAATTCGAGTTGGAACTTGAAAGGTTAAACCCGGGAGGAGATCTTCTATGCCACTTACCCTGTGTCCTTTGTGCCACAAACCCACAGGGTAAGTGACACAGGAGATCTGAAGCCATTAAACCCTACCAATAAACTTTGCAGGTATCAAAGCATCGTCAACATCAAATTACTAACACAATTTTCAAACAAACTCTTAAACCAAATATCACACAAACGCGTGAATCTAGGTTTACCTTATTAACTTGATTTGAGAGTATTCCCATAAATTTAGTAAACCCTAGTTTTGTCTACTATCATACTTTGTTCCTTCAAAACCAATGAATCAAAACTAGGTTTTAGTTACCCTCTACAAGTTGTACAAACATATTTATTTCTTATTTTAATAATTTTTATTATTTAATTAGTTCTTGAACGTTGTGAATGCCGTGTGTATCCATCTTGAACGTGACATAAGATTTTTTCGTTGAGTAGTCTTAAGTTGAATGAGATTAGTGAAATTTAAAAAAGACTAACTTGAAAGGTTTAATAGTTAGAGAAGTGAAATTAAAGGGGGAGAAAGAAAACATTAAGGTTGTCACTATTCCACAAGAACAAAATCACAACGCTACCCACCAATTCACATACGTTGCCATTAATCATCACAACAAAACAATAAATATTCGACATGCATACATAACCAGCTCCTACCTTGTTGTCGCTTGCCCTAGTTCCAATTTCGTATTCTGGTTAGGCTTTTAGGTTCTTGGAGCCAAGAGTCTTGTTTGCTATAATTACATCTACATTCTACAATGTTCATCTCTTCGTTCTAGGCCTAGGACAACCGAGTAATTAAAGTTGGCCAAGCTAAGCCTTCCCAAATTTTGAATATTCTTGCATGTATTATATATATATATATATATATAATAAGATAATAAATTAATTAGTGTTTAATTTTTAAAATCTAGTGTTTATGATTTGATTGTACACTATATATAGTATTTTTGCAATAGAGTAAATTTGATATTGACGTTCTAATGTTTAAAGTCAATTCCCAATTTTCTAAATCAAAATTGTATTATTTATTCACATGATAAAAAAGGATTTTTTTTCTTGTTTATATAAAATAAGTGGTGATTAAGAATTTCAACCACCTCTCATACGTGTCCAAGTCTTAAAGAACCCTCTACGATCATGAGATCCCACGAGTTTCCAGGTTTAAAGGGACTCTCTACAAGCATGCATGAGAGACATTTCCTAACCTAAATATAATGAGAGAAGGAAATATATATATTCAAAAATAGGGTATTGGCAAGAGAAAATCTCGAATATGGGACATATTTGACTTCAAGAGCTAACATATATATAATCATCTTCACGTGTTCCCTTTTTCTTTGACTGTAAAATGAAATCATCGTGAGTGTTTGCTTTCCATGCATGGCTGCTCGTTGAATAAACAAAGTTGGACAGATTTCATCGTAAAGTGTGAAAAATCTTACATAGGAACATAATCCCTAGGATTCGGTTTACATGATAATGAATTAAACTTTGATTGATGTTTTAAGAAAAAGTATCTTAATCACTTCTTACTTTAAATTTTCTAATTTTTCGGTTCAATTTGATGCTAAAAACTTATCATTTTTTTTACTCAATAGGAGAAATACACTGAAACTAAACTACAATTCGGGATAAAACGACCCTGATATATCTTATAGTAGGATAGAAGAGCTAGGCGGATTTTGATACCAATAGATATCAAGTGTGAGATTATTGTTAATTTTTTTAAATTAATAAGTTTTTATAAACTAAAATAAATTAATTAGTTTCCATTTATTATTTTTTTCAATAAAACTTTAAATTCTTGGGTTATCTTTTAATTATATTTCAAATTATTTAATTTTATTTAGTCTTTAACCAATTTTGAACATTTTTAAACTTTAAATCTCTTGTTTTATCTTTTTAACTTCCTATTAATATTTAAAAAATGACATGCGCAAACATCCAACATCAACATCACAATCTTGTGAAGAATTTTCGTGGAAAATCAAATTCTAAGACTTTTGAAAGATTTTAAGTCTACTCTCATTACTGGAACCACCCATTAACAGTGTGTAAGTTTCAGTCGAGTGGAAACAATGAACAATATTTATACCAAACGTTAGTTAATCTATGAAATAAATTATAGGTTACGTGTGCGTTCCTCTTTTTCCCCTGTTGACCGATTCTTGTACTTTATGGTTTGGATTAATTAAGAAAATATGAGATGGTCTGTACTACTAGACCTGTTCAATTTTAACATTAATTGAGAAGAAAGGACTATCTTTTTCGTAAACAAATCATTCTTTCATGAAAATTTAATAAAATGTATTAAATTCTAATGATTAAAAAACTCAACTAGTTCACCCGACTTAATTGTAAAAATTTTGATCCATTATTCAACTTTTCGGTTTAATTTACTTTAATAACTCTTCTTACTAAAAAATAATCAGTTTATTATTTAATCAGACAATTTTTGTAAATTAATAAATTTTTATAAACCAAAATAATTCAATTAATTTTTATTTAACAATCTTTTTCTAATTAAACTTCAAATTTTTATGAACATTCTATTTCAATCATATTTTAAATTCTTTAGCTGGTTTTACGAAGGAATAATACTGGTTTCTCTTTTTAAACTTTAAACATCTTATCTTATAGGTTTATCTCCCGGCCCGGATTTTAAAATATTGTTAAATTTGATTAAAAATAAGAGTTAATGATAAATATACGACGTTATTTTTGTATATACAATATATGGAGGTTTATAAAAATTTAGCACTTACCTTCACCAAAATCAAGAGTTCGAACTTCGAAGATAAATATGAGGCTTATTCATGGATAAATGAATATATAAATAATAGAGGAACATGATTGGATGTCCTATCAGACGTTACCTATCTTCATACCAAACAGTGCTGAATTTGGAAATGTGTCCCGTGACATAGTCTAATTCTGATACGCCATGGAGAAAAAGAAAAAACCAAACCGATTTCATTTGTAAGTAATCATACAAAATTACAAATCTTGAGAAAAAAATAGGTCCAGACAGTGACCCATCTTGTCTATCTTGTATAGGAATTCAAAGATATTGGAATAATCTTCGAAATTTTGATTAAAAAATATTTATACTTATTTAAATTCTTTTCATGAAAAAATGTTCTTTGTTCGTTTTCATATGATATTTAGAAAGTTTTTACTTATAAATATATGTTTAGTTGACGGATTTTCTTTCTTACTGTCAATTTCCTCGTTATCAATATTGACTTGTACATTAACGAGACTTTATCTTTATTCTCGTCTGATTGATCAGTTATTTACCCAACAATGGAGTGAATGATTTGATCAATCTTTCTAATCTAATTACAAACTTGACTTTTTTCTATGATGAATATCTTAAATCAACCAAAAAAATAATGTAAATCAAGACAACAAAATTTATGCAATTCAGTTATTCCTTACTGTATTATTTTTCTTTTATTATTTATATAAAATTTATAATAATTATAAATTATAAAATAACTCTTGCACGTATTTAAATTTGTAATAAAAGCTATAGTTTATGAAATTTCGCAAACAAACAAAACGATCAATATGCATTATAATGATACATTTTAGACAAAAATAGGATTAATTTGTAAGACAAGCTAGAGATTAAAATAAAAAAGTAGTTAAATGTGTAAGGAGCTAGCATAGGGTTCTCATCGACCTTTTAAACGGATATTTTCATACATGCAGCCAAACTAAACACGTAAACGCACACCACCTCGACATCTCTTGACAGCTATGAAAATGAGACAGTAATTTAAGGTTCACGGGCTCAGTTTGTAGTGATACGAAAATGAGACAGAGCACTTGCTAGGGGAAGAATATACAAGGAAAGGAGAAGAAATATGATAAATGTAAGATTACTACAAGGTGTCCTTGTCCAAATTCCTCACATGTGGGATGTAGCCAAGATAGAAAAATCAAAAATCCACAGAACAGAATGAAGAATCCTTCCATGTCAAGGATTATATGTTGGACCTTTCGTTTCTCTAGATATATAGCTGGACCACTAGAGAGGTAAGATTATTACTTTGAATTTTATCAAACGCTTGCTTAACCCTCCCAACAAAATAGGAGAAAGATAAGACCAAATAAATGGGAAATATGAAATATGAAGCTAAACTTTGTGGTGCATTTCCTTATTGTTAAATAAGAAATAACCCGGTGCAGGTCTGACTGATGTGATTAACTAAGAAAAACGTAGATCAAAAACAACTTCATTCTTGTATAAAAGTGTATTCATATTTTGGGCAAATGTATGTGTATGTGCATTTCTTAAATTTCCACAAACCGAAAAATCTTATACACCAAGTACATTGATGTGATAAATTTTAAAATTTTAATGGATAAAATAAAATAAAGATTCAAGTTTCCTCACATAGGAGTGGTTATATCGAGATATAAAGTTATGCCATACGAGCTTTAAAAAATTGATAACTGTTAAGTCAATAGATCAGCGAACAGGATAGCCCATGCCATAGTTAAGGAAGCTTTTTTTTAGTTTGATTTTGCGAATTGAGAAACTCATATTTTTTAATTTGTGATTAATATTTCTTATTCTAAGTTTAATTCTTTTGCTATAATTTAGCGAGATTTTTTTCATCAAACTTATGAATCTAAGTCGGGTATAACGAGGGAGTCTATTGACTCATGTTAGCTTGGTCCATTTGCTTCCGTTTTTTCCGACCGTTTTATTAGTAACATAATTATAAGTTTTATTAGTAACATAATTATAAGTTTCAAAAAGAAACCTTAATTAAAAAATATTATGAAAAGCAAGTCATATCAGAGAACGATATGAAATGATAGGATAACCACTCCAATGGGAACTCAGCGTTTGATTTTTTATTTTTTTTTTACCTTGAGCAATGATATGGTTATTTTCTTTTACTTTTCAATGTAGTAATGATGAAGACTAACTAAGCTAGAAAGCTAATAGCTATCATCAGCTTCGTTTCCTATGATAACTTTTCTTGACTTAACAGATTAGTCAAGGCAGTATATGTCGAGTGTCTGTGCACTACTAGACTTTATTAAGAAATTCCAAAAGAACTGGGAATAAATAAAAGGTAAAATACATAGACACTTTACAAAATTTTAGATTTTTTATTTTAAAATTTTTTAAAATGCTTCTTATAATTTTCAGTTTTTCTAATAAATTTTTCTTTAAAACATCAATTAAAAAATATAACAAACCACGTACATTTATAAACAAATGTCAATAATGTAGTAAGTTAATATAAATCAATTAAATTAATAATTTAAGATAATTATAATAGGTTATTAGTTTGAGTCAGATTCAAGTAGGTCGGTTAGAATTTAAGAACTGAGTTAAATTGTTACATAAATAAAATTTGATTAATCCATATTTAATGTTCATACTACGCGTATTTTATAATTATTTTTAATCAAAATTTAAGATATGAAATTTTATGGAAAAAAAATAAAAAATAATAATTCCCAAAATTTTAAATATCGTAAAATTTTTAACCTAAATTAATTTCGGAATGAGGATCATCTATATGGTTTTCTTTTACCTTCTAAAGTAGTTGATGTAAGATATTTTTATATCTAAATTAATTTCAAATTGAAGATCATATAAACATTTTTTATTTCAAAAATTAAGAAAAATGACATACATCATTTTGGGTTAACATCTCCCTTGTATATTAGAAGATGTAGAGTATAGAATTTTCTTAAATTCTAACTAGGAGAAAAATAGGAATATCGAAATGGGCTTACAAATGTGGTCGCAATTGAAGTTATGGATTTTCAGAATATGGGTATAGTATGGAACTTGCAACAAGTTGAGTCTAAAAATTTAATTAAAATCCAACCTGTCTTGAGACTTCAGACTCAGACAATCTAAAGTTCAATTGGAGGATTGAGTTGAATATATATTTTAATTTTAAAAATTAAAAATGATATTGCTTATTTAAAATAATATTGTTTTACTTAAAATTTTAGATTTTGGATCAAATTTAACTAAACAGTCCTAATTTAAACTCAATCTAACCCTTAATGCTATTATTTTTACAACTTTCACGTAATCAACTCTCATTGAATGGATCCTTAAAGTTGCAAAATTGCATTAGGACGTATTTGATGTTGAATTTTGCATACCTAGGCTGAGGAAAAAAAAAGAAGAAGCATATATTAGCTTGGGCTAAATGGTGATGCTATCGCCTGCAACCAAATATAAAAAGAAAACACTTTCGTTAAAACAAATTAATGTAGTAGCGGTAAGCGGATATCGTTCCCACGAGGAATCTCTAACGGTAAAGGTTAGCTAGTTTAAACGAAAATAGAAATGGAGGTTTTGTCACGGCAAAATACGAAAATTATGAGAAAAATCACAAATCGAAAACAATAATTAAATCTGAAAAATCAATGAGAAAATACCTTGAGTTTCTCATTAGAAAAGTTTAAGCCTACTCACATTACTGGCACCACCCATCTATATGGTTTTCTTTTCCAACCCTGAACCCATATACATATAAGATGCGGCAACCACCATGAGTTTCCTTCTCCTATTTCATGTAAATCTCTTCTTTTTCTTGTTTTTATTTGATCCAGATTGATTGGTCTTTTAATTTCAGTGGAAGACATCTTGAAAAGAGGTTGAAAAGATCTTGGATGGTTGTGTTCTAATTGGAGACGAATTCTGGAAATCTGCAGATTTGAGATTATGACCTTAGGCGTGCCCACGCCTAATCTTTAAATTTCGTCCAGATTGGGGATTTCTAATTTCTTTCTTTCTTTTGCGTCTTTTTGGTCTTTTTTCGTCCTTAGAGTGTTGAAAATCATCTGTAAACAATTATAGAACAATTCTATTAAATTCGAATAATAATTTTAACCCCTTAACAATAATTACGCCCAAAATATGTGTAATTAAATTGACTTATCACCAACCTCTCCTTCTGATATTAGAGAGTGTATTAGGCTTGACATCGAATTATAGTTTTGAGTTCAAACTTAACTTGAAATTCGATTGAGCTTAAATCGCTCGAATTTTTATCAAACTTGAGTTGAATTTGATTAATTTTTTAATTTAAATTTTATATACGATGTTGTCATTTATTTGAAATTCAACCGGTCAAAATTTATCATCTAAAGTGAAGTGTACAAAAATTGGAAGGCAAAATCTGAACAAGGGACAATTCGAAAGGTTAAATCCCAGCGAGGAGAATGATACTAAGGTTGGGTGTTTGTGGGATGTGTATAGAGTATGAGAGTACGAGTAAAGATGACAATAGATTCAACGGGATTGAATTCAACCAAAATCTTGTGGCCTGAATCGAATTGTCACGAAGGTTTAAGAAAAAGGAAAGGGAAGTAGCAGTAGGATCTCCAAAAAGGATCCAGAGATTGTAGTTGGCTTGGACCATTGTCTTGTGGTCCTTTTCAGCCCATTATATTTGGTCATCTTGACCTGAGACTCCCAGGTCATTAGCAGGAATCTTCTGTGCCAGGAACTTAGGACATGACATGACAGGGCAGGTGAGCTATCTTTGTCTGATTCCAATTTTGTCTGAACTTTCATTATTAAATTAAAATGAATTTTGATGACTCAAAGTACATGCTTTATAATCTTATGAGACATTGTTTTGTATCTTGTCTTCGTTTTGTGCGATGACAAATCCTTGAAGCTAGGACTTGGCAACAATAGCTCTTGTGATCCTCTTTTCCACTTTCCTTCGTAACTAAGATGGCAAGATAGGGATGCTAATGAGTCAGATATGTATAATTGTCAAGTTTGAGTTAATTGATTTTGAGGAGTTGGTTTGACTCAAATCAATTCGTGCATGTTTGAATAGGTTTATATCAGTAGAATTTTTGTTAGTATAACTTTTCTAAGAAGAATTTTTTTTCTAAAAAGTCAACCAACCGTTTGACTGTCTTTTAAAAAAAAGAGTTTTTAAAAAAAAAACTTTATGTAGTAGATTGTTTAGTAACGTAAAAATAAAATTTACTTTTAATTTTAATTATATTTTATTTTATAATAAAAATTATTATGCATATAAAAACTATTTAAAGTATATTAAACAACATGCAAAGCATAATATATTAATTATTATATAATTTTAAATCATATGAAGCATAAATGAAAATATATCTAACCAAATCTTTTATGTAAATTATAAAATAAGTAAAACTAATATCAAAAATAAATATTAAAACATATTTAAAAAGCTAAATAATATTATATAATTCTCAAAATAAGCATGAAGATAAGTTGTCGGTATTGTGAAAATTATGTGTAAAATATAAAGGCAAAAGAGAGTAAAAAATAGGCTCATTAATTGATCTGAAAAACTAATGAAAAAGCGTTTTTTTTAAGTTCCACATTTGAACTTCTTAAAAAACTATATAGCTGTCAAAAAAGCTATATCTACTAAAAAAAGTATTTTTTTATTTTACAACCAATCACTTATTTTAAAAAAATTTACGGTGAAAAAAGTACTTATTAACTTTCCAAAAGTTGAACCAAACGTACACTTAATAAAATAATGTCGTTTTAGTATTCTGTCCTAATCAGACTCGTTAACTTTCAGATCGTTCTAGTATTATGTCCTAATCAGACTCATTTCAGTATAAATGCAACTTTGATGCCGCGTTGGATGTTTCTACACGTCGTATCTCTTGTGGCAGCTTGATTCGGGATCACCAAGGTAACATTATTCACATCTTTGCTAAGCTTTTTGATGGTCCTCCTGATCCTACTCTCGCAAAAGCAATTGGTATGAAAGCAGATCTCAGTTGGTTAAAACTCAATCAAATACAATATACTGTTATTGAATCAGATTGCCTTCTGCTTGTAAATGCTTCGAAGAATGGTGTTTCTGATTTGTCTTATGTTGGGGTGATTGTCTCGGATAGTAAAGCTCTTCTACATGAGCTTAGAGACATTGATGTCTATCATTTCAAACGATCAGCGAACAAGGCAGCCCATGCTATAGCTAGGGAGGCGTTGTTCCAGTCTGATTTTGTCTTGGGGAACGGTTTTTCCCCAATTTGAGACTACTATTGCTTGTTTTGAGTGTCCTTCTACTGACATAATTCAGCCAGGTTTTCTTCGTCAATCTTCTGGATCTAGGTCCGGTGTATTGGGTGGGTCTATCGACTCAGAGCTAGGTTGGTCCGGTTGATTCGATTTTTCCTGGCCGTTTTATTAGTAACATAGTATCAGTTTCAAAAAAGAAAAAACTTTCAGATCGTTGCTTTCATCCTCACAATAGCAGTGTGGTATGAGCTGCTGTTTTTCCCTACATGGACCTATACTGATATGAAAAGAAAAGGAACTTCGGCAGGCAAAAGACTGGTTTAATGGAGGAAACCAAGACCTCA
>JAOQMR010000005.1:1304537-1315616 GCA_027563865.1 Erythroxylum pelleterianum
AATCAAAACAGAATCATCTAATGGACTTATTCAAAGACTAAGACTTTTTCAAAGTAATTAAAAATAGGCACGTAACACAGTGCATCATTAATAGTACACTACGTAACGTGGATTAAATTGCAATACTCGTTTTATGAACAATAGCCGACAGAAAACATGTAAAAGCGTGTTTTCTTCTGTATACATGAAAAAAAGAAAAAGAAGTTGCATATGTCCCATGAATTTTCCTAACATAAAGTTCTCTCTTTTAACTGCTGTTCTGCGTAGTTGTCAAGTTCTTTCTTCTCCTCTGAATCAAATAATACCCAATTCCTGCTAAAACAGCCAAAATGATCAATCCATCAGCAACTCCTACTACAAGAAACACCCATTTTTTGACCTGAGACTTGCCGTGACTAACCTTTGTTCCTCTTGGAACTTTAACCATATAACTCAATCCTCCTGCTTCTCCGCCAATCTGTTTCACACCCATTACCATTCCATAAACAAAACATTTTCCCAAGTTTTGATCTTCCTCTCTTGAAGAATATAATGCAGCAACACATGTACAATCTGCTAGGCAAAGATCTGCACAAGCTTCTTTGCTGATGTTAACCTTCTCAGGAATAGCTTTCAGGACATTGGTAAGACCACCTAGTTCTAGCATCTCCACCTGATCTTTACCACAAAACCCTTCAGGAATCGCTGCATTGCACTGATCTCCCTTGGTTAAAACTTGTAAGCATGAACAGGAGTTGGAAATTGTGCAGATCCCGTATCGTCTACAAGCCTGAGGAAGATCGCATGTGTTGTTAAGTGCTTGGAAAGTGGCACCAAACCTTCTATCTTCAGGAGAATAAAAATAGAGCCCCAGGTTTCCTGTCTTATTTCCAAGTGCTAAAAACCTGAGAGGCTGAATCGTTTGGGAGGGGATCTGCGCGATTTTTTTATGTTTATCATTGAATAACTCTAACCCTTTTGGGCCTAATTCAATAAAAGAGATGTTTCTGCTCTTGGAAGGCTTAAATTCCCAGTAAGAATAGTTCCGCTTACCAGAATTCAGGTAAAGAGCAATCTTTGAGCGTAGGATTTCGAAAGAGTATAACACACTGGAGTTGCTGGGAAAAGAAGTCAAGTGAGTGGCAACGTTTAGTCTCTGTCCCCGGAGCATAACATCTGTCGGAAAATTGAAGCTCTGCCATTTGATACGGTTCAAAGCATCAAGTAGAACCAAATTACCTGTCCTGAGAATCTGTAGTCTCTGAATATATGTGATGAAAGAGAGACAAGTTAGTTCCGAGACATCACGTGTAGTTTGAGAGAAAGAACTGGAATGTTGATGTCATTTTAGTTTACCTCCACACCTTGTCCTGAAGTCCCAGTTCTCCATCCAACTCGCTCTTTTGGTCCTTTCAACTGTAAGTCCCCATCACTTGTCAGCTCAAGAACGCATTTCTCTGTCAAGTAGAACTTGGAACGATGACCAGAGCTCCACACCTTCACGTCCCCCAAGAAGACCTCCAAAGCGCAGGAATAGTTTCCATTAACAGGCTCAACGCTCAATGCAGCTTTAAAGCTAGGCTCTGCTTGGGTATTCTCCATAAGAAATGCTCTTCCAATGTTACTCTCGTTATAATCTGTTGGGACTGCTATGATGAATCTGTAGTTAATGTGAATGTCGGGTTTGGATTGGCCATAAGAAAACAACAGAACAAGAAGGCTGAACAAGTGAGCTTTCATGACAGAATATCCTGTTCTCTTGTCACGTTCTGTTTTCTTGGAAATTTTCCGGCAAAAAACCAACGGAAAGAAAGTGAAATGAAAGGGTTGGTTGGTTGTTTGGCAGATTTGTTGGAACCCGTTTTCCAGGTTCCACTTCACTATCAAAAAGGACTATCATCATCTTTGATTCAGCCTTTTGCGGTGTTGATGTAGTGGGGTAACTCGTGCTTGATGGGATTATTGTTCCAGGAAAGATTGTTAACGTCAGTTGCATTCTAGTGATAAAAAATCTCAAAGACTTGTCGGGAGTAAATTTTTATAAAAATAATTTATTGCAGCTGAAATGCAACTGTTAAGGTTGTTGAGCACAGGCTGTCCATGTGTGAGTGTCATTAGGACAAAACTTGAAGAAGAAGAAGGGGAGAGTGAATTGAAGGACAGCATTAGTGTTCAAGACATTGGATCAACTGTTAACGGATGGAGACATTCGGGCACCGGTCAACCAACACATCTTGTTGGGAACAATCGATTACTTTTCTTTATGGATCACGCAGGCGTAACTTTTGGAGTGGGAAACGTTTGGCCACTTGTGTCTGCCACGTGTAATGAACCCACGGAGCCCACTTGGTTAAAGCTGCGTTGCTGACACAGATTTCACGCATGTCTGACGTGTTTGGTCAGGAAACGTGGTAGTTTATTAACAATGATCGCAATAGTTTAAGGATGTAATGGGCAATAAAATTAATTAACATTTTAAAAATAATATTATATTAAAATTTTAAATTAATGAATATTATTTTTAAAATGTTAATTATGAGATCAAATTGTGTTACTAAATGACATCTTCTTTATATCAAAGAATAAATGTGGTACTAATTTTGAGATTTTTTGAACAAATTGGTTTTGTTTTTCTCTCTAAAAAGGTGTTCAATTTCAGTTTTTTACGCAGCTTAACTACTTCGGTCACTACCCAAGGATTACCATGAAGTCCCTAGAACAGGAGGGACACCTGTCCAAACGTGTATGAACCCGCAAGCGTGAGGAAGAACCCCCAACACGCCCAAAGTTGTCCTATAGCGTCGCAGTGACAAGGGAAGCGTCGACAGTCATAACTCCTGACGACGGTACCTCGCCCGAAGACGAACAAGTAGAAATCGAAGAAGGTGATATCATCCAACTACCTGAGGGTTTGGGGGGGGGGGGTGTGCTAGGGGGCGCATCACGCTATCTAACAGCCTCAAGGCCAAGCTGGACACTCAATGGGCAAAAGCGGTGGTCGTTAAGCTGCTTGGTCGTCAGATTGGCTTTAGAATCCTCAGCTCCCAATTGAAGACCATGTGGAACCCGCGAGGACCGATGAAAATAGTTGATCAGGAGAACGATTATTTCCACGTGAGATTCGCAGATGACGACGACTACTTAAAGGCCCCGACGCATGGACCATGGGTGATCTTCGACCAAGTGCTATCGGTTTAACTATGGGTGCCAACGTTCCGTCCGTCCCAAGCCCCGACGACAACAAAGGCAGTAAAGGGCGGGAAGCCAACGGGAGGAAGCCCCAGCGGCTATGGACCTTGGACGCAAGTACAAAAGAAGTATCCACGCCACTCCATGCAACGTCAAGCTCAATTGGGACGTACCAAAGAGGAGATGCGCAAATGGGGCTCGAGGAACTCCATTCTGACATAATAGGAAAGCCTGGAAAATGAGGCTAAGGTGGCCCCACAAAATAGTACTCCCTTTGGCTTCGGATAGAGCTTCAATGTGGCAGAGGTAATTGGCAAAGGTAAAGACCCTCAACAGAGGCCAGTGTTTAGGCTACTCGGCCCAAAAGTACCTCAAGGAAGGGCTCAAGAAGCCAAATGGTAGCCCCATTTCAGCAAACCCATGGAGAAAGTTCCTGGGCCAACGATCATCAGGGAAACGGATCGGCTATTTCCCTTCACTTTCAAATTCAACCCATACCACAGGCTAAACATTTAGCGATTGAAATCACATCCCATACAGAAATGGTCTGTGATAGTCAAGTTATTGAGGATAGAGCTACGGGCTTTAAAGCGTGTACCCAACTAATGGAAGGAGTCGAGGATCAGGAGGCGTTTAGCAATTTCAAAGGGGGTACCGTAATCCCTCCTACTGAACCATCAGATCCAGTTCCCGGGTTAGGTGAACCAAACGCCATGACTCAGATGCGACTTGACGAGGAGTTTGAAACGCCACCACAGGGCGATGGCAACCAGGCAAATCCCGTACGAGGTACAGATAATACTGAGTAGTAGCGTAGATTGTTTTCCTTTAATTTCTTATTATTATGTCAATCATCATCTGGAATTGTCAAGGGGCAGGAGGGACTAGATTATAAGCCATCCTGCGTAATTACTTGCGTCTTTATAAACCCGATATCCTAGTTTTGTTGGAAACCCGAATTAGTGAATCTCGGGCGAACGAAGTAATCCCTACTTTGGGTTTTGATTACTCGTTTAAAGTCGAAGTTGTAGGTTTCTCTGCCAGGATATGGCTTTTATGGAACGCTGAGTTTGATCTCTCAGTAGTAATAGCCCATCACTAATTTATTCATACCACCATCAAGTATGCTTCTTGTTCTTTTGATTTTACAGCAGTATATGCAAGCCTGCAAATCACTTCTCAAACCTTTCTTTGACCGGTTTTAAGTTGGGTAGGATGCTCTACGCATGGACCTTGGCTCGTTGGCAGGGACTTTAATGCTAAATTTGAACTCTTGGATAAACGCGGCGGCGCCAGTTCAGCGATGGTGGTGAGCAAACAGTTTCAAGATTGGGTGCATAGAAGTGGACTTCATGACCTGGGATTTATTGGCTCAAATTTTACGTGGCGCCGAGGAATGGTTCAAGCTCGACTGGTTAGATTCTTTGGTTAGACAGCTTGGCTATAGGCTTTTCCTCTAACGGTGAATCATCACCTACCCTTTATGGGGTCAAATCACCGCCCCATGTTGATTCACTTACAAAGACCGCCACCAAGCCCACTAGGATCCTCAGTGTTTAGATTCCAAAATGCTTGGCTAACTCATCCCGAGTTTGATGATATAGTAGCAAAGCATTGGCTTCCGGCCAAGGAGATGATGCGTAAATCCTTAGCCCCCTTTTCCAGCCAACTGATGAGATGGAATAAGTTAGATTTCGGTAATATATTTCATTGAAAAAGCGACTGCTAGCATGACTGGAGGGCATTCAAAAGACCATGGCGGTCGACTATTTGGATTCACTATTAGCCTTTAAGGAAAGTTGAGTGGGGAACTGATGCAGGTCCTGTGTGAGGAAGAAATTTTTTGGCATCAACGAGCCCGGTGTGAATGGATTTTAAAGGGCAATAGGAATACTAAATATTACCATATGCTCATTCTTGCTAGAAGAAAGAAACTGAAGATAGAGAGCCTCATTGATCCCAATGGGTCACTGATATCTGATCCAGCCCAACTGGGCCTCCTCGCCAGGAATTTTTTTTCCACCTTTATACAAACAAAGACAGGACTCTCCATAGTTTTTTGATCTCTGGAGCTTTTCCTTCGCTTTCGGAAGCTAGGCTTCATAACCTAAATCTGCAAATTCATGAAACTGAAATCAAGAATGCGGTTTTTGACATGAATCCTAATAAAGCCCCTCAGGTCGATGGTTTCAGTGCTTTATTTTTTCAAAAACAATGGGGAAAGGCTGGACCACAAGTGGTGGAGTACATTTAGGGAGTTTTCCCCTCCCCATATAGTATATCCCAATTTCGACCAATTAGCCTCTACACTTTGCTCTATAAGATCATTTCTAAAATTATTGTGAATCGTCTGAAAAAAAACATATCTAGTGGAGGCAAATCAATGCAATTTTATTCCTGGCAGGCAAATAACTGATAATATTATCATAGCCTAGGAGGTCATCTACTCAATGCGCAAGAAAAAGGGGAAGAGCGGGTATTTCGCTATCAAGGTAGATTTGGAAAAATCATAAGACCGGCTCCGCTGGGATTATATACAAAACACTTTAAAGGACATTGGATTACCAGACAATCTAATCAGTGTCATTATGAAGTGTGTGACAATGATGTCTATGCAAGTCACTTGGCAAGGCACGTTAATCCTTTCAGTCCCTTATGAGGTATTCGGCAAGGAGACCCACTATCCTATTACCTTTTTGTTTTGTGCATGGAATAGCTAGGTCACCTTATTTCAAATGAGGTGGGACAAGGATGATGGAAACCGATTAAGCTGAGTCCTACAAGGCCTCTCATATCCCACCTTTTTTTTACAGATGACCTTGTTCTTTTTGCTGAAGCAATGGATTCACGGACGCATATTATAGCAAGAACGCTGGAGGTGTTCTGTAAGGCCTCAGGACAGAAAGTAAATACTGAAAAAACTTAGATTTTCTTCTCCAAGAACGTTTCTCTATATTCCGCGCGCCATCTCAATCAAACCCTGAACATTACTAGTACGAACAATCTTGGGAGGTATTTAAGAGTCTCATTGATTCATTATCGTACAACGCGACATATCTATCAGCACATCCTAGATCAAGCACAAAAGAAATTAGTAGGATGGCATGCAAAGGTGTTGTCCTTAGCAGGGAGAGTTACCTTAACCCAATCGGTTATTTCAGCTCTCTCCATTTTAATGATGCAAACAGTGAGACTTCTGTGGCAACTTTGCGATGATTTGGAGAGAATCATGAGATATTTTATATAAGGTTCAACGGGTGAGCAAAGGAAAATGCATCTAGTCAAATGGGACGCAGTGTGTCAGCCAACAAAAGCAAGAGGCCTAGGCCTAAAACGTATTTGCTCTTCCAATGACGCTTTATTGACTAAGCTAGGTTGGGCCTTGATTACTCAACCCACTGCTTTATATGTTAGGATTCTAAAGGCTAAATATCGTCTAGATCTTTCTCCCATCCCTCACTCATTGGATAGGAAAGGGGCTTTAGTTATTTGGAGAGGCATTTCTGCAACTTGGCAGTTTATACGCCAAGGAATAAAATGGAAGTTGGGTAATGGGATTCGTATCTTCTTTTAGCTGGATCATTGGGTGAATAATTAGGGTCCATTAATTTTCATGGTAACCTCTCAATTACCCGTGAGCGCTCTTTATGCTACAGTTGCAAATTTCACGAATGAAGCTAGCAACTGGTAGTGGAATTTGTTTCAACAGTATCTCCTTGCCACAGCCTGTATGGATATTGCGGCGCCACATCCTAACATAGACGACACAACGGAAGATACTATTATGTGGAGACAAACAAATCACGAGAGGTTCACAGTGACGTCTGCATATGACTTAATAGAAGGCTTGGGATTTAATCTGAAAATGGGTAGGGCCCCAGCGGATTAGGGCTTTCGTTTGGTTATTGGCTAAACACAAACTACTAACTAACCAACAGAGAATGGCTCGCCACCTCATAATGGATAGCAGTTGTCAATTTTGAGGGTACGAAGAGACAACTTTGCACGCCATACGGCATTGCCCGTGAGTAAAAGCCTTCTGGTATAAATTTCCACCGGAAGTAGTTGATACAGATTTTTTTCAACAAGATGAGGAGCTGTGGGTGAAATTCAACCTTATAAAAGATTCGCATGTGAATCAGGTTGAATGGGTTACAATCTATGGCGTAGCCTGCTGGTTTTATGGCAATGATGAAACCAAAGCCTTTTTGAAGCTGACTTTGTATGGCCGGAAGATGGTACTAGAGCCGTTATGAAGTACGTAAATTGGATAATCAGGGCAAGTGCTGTGGAAAGCTGTGTGTTTCGGGCTCAGGGATTACCAGTGGGTAATTTCGTTGGATGGACCAAACCGATGGAGGACTGGGTCAAGTTAAATACAGATGGCATGGTTAAACAAGGGACAACATAGCTACTGCTGGTGGTTTGATTAGGGATTGTCATGGTCAGCAGTGCGGTGGTTTTACCCAACACATTGGAAGGAGTTCGGCAGTGAGGAATTCACTCGGGACTTACCCTGGCATGGACATTTGGTTATAGACGAGTTGTTGTCGAAGTGGATTCCTTAGAGGTAATTAATATTCTTTCCTCTTCCATTATAGTTTCGGTCGAAGATAATTTTTTGGTGAAAGGTACTCGTGGATTACTTCACTGAGCATGGGAGGAGCAATTGCAGCATGTTTATCGCGAAGGGAACCAGTGTGCTGATAATCTGGCCTCTCTCGCAGCTTTATGTAGCTCAGGCCTACATATACTCTAGAAGCCTCCGACGGTCGTCATAGACCACATACACCAAAACAAGTGAAGAGTTTTGTATTGTAGATCACGGCGCTAGTTTTAGGGTATTTTGTCTTTGTCTGAGTGGTTGTTTCTTTCCTTTGTAACAAAAAAAAGTATAAACCCTTAATTAACATTAAAAATAGCGAATTATATAAAGTTTAAATAAAATTTAAAGAGTATAATATGTCAGATTCAATGACTTCCTTAATCAAGATCGTAATTCGAGTGAAAATGAGAATACTTGATTTATTCTTGAGTTTGATTTTCAAATGGATCATTCGGAAATCATCTTTGAATATCCAAAAATTCACCTATTAGCGATATTTAAATTGTTATTGTTGTTAATAAATTAGATATAAGATTCAATTTTTATTAGTAACTGAAATCTAAATTTGTTATTTTGATTTGAGCTAATTAAAAAATTAAAATTAAAATAACTTTCATGAATACAAATTTAATTTAAAATTTGATTAAACTGAATTCCAAAAGGCTCTTCTTCTTCACCAAAGGGCTAAATAAAGTCTGTCTTGTAGGCCTGTAACAGAAAACCCGATAACAGACACTTGAGCTTTGGATCAAGACGCAGATTTCAGACCATATTCTGTCTATTGAAATGGTTCAACTACTTTTGATTGGACCAAAGACAAAGTAAAACTAAAGAAAGAAAGAAATTAGAGGCCATAACTTCTCGTATAGAAGTTAGAATCGTTATTATATTATGTTTCCCAAAAGAAAATTTCATGTACAATAAGCATTATAGAGTAATATTTTAAAAAAACCAAAAAATAAACGAGCAAAATAAGAGGTTTAAAATTTAAAAGGTTTGACCGGTATTAAACATTTATAAAATCGGTTAAAAATTGAATAAAATTAAAGAATTGAAAATTTGTTAAAAAAATTAAAGTTTAATTTAAAGAAAATATTAGATAAAAGTAATCAATTTATTTTAGTTTATAAAAATTAATTAATTATTAAAATTAGTTGATTAATTAATTTTCAACAACCTAAATTATTAAACTAAATCATATTTAAATTTAAAAGCGCAAGTATTAAACAATATCAGAAACACAAAATGCGAAAACACTGATAAGTGAACTATTTGAGAGATCCCATTAAAGAATGTGTGGAAGATACAATCATCTCTTTTGTTTCACATCGATCAATTTTGCTGTGTCATGACCGTACATCTCATCGGAAACTTGCTTATCGCTCTGGTAATTGCTCAAAAGGTGTTGTCTTCGAAAGTGAGAAGGCAAAGCAAAGCATCCGTTCGAGGAAGTGGAAATCCTGTAGAGAAAACACGAATGTCATTATCTGGTCGAATCAAACGACAACAATAAAGGACCTTGATGTCAACTTTTTTCCTTAAACAAACCGAATGTTTGGATACAAACACTTCGTTTTGTATCACTAGACTCGGAAGCATAATTATATTTAAACTGAACAGGTTGGCAAGTCGTTTGTTAATTGTTTCTTGATAGGTATGTGGCTGTTATCCAACGAGAGAAGATAGTGATTTGGTTCAAAACCAAGGTTAGATGCATTAAAACACAACTTGATTGTTCTAATCTGTCCTTGATTTGTAACCAGATACATTGAAGGCCGGGACTCTATTATTAAATAGGAACTTATCAGAGGTCACACTAACTCTATTCTTTACATGCATTATCATCTAAAACAAGTCTTGGTGGAGCATACACCAAGTTCTCAACTAATTCTTATCTTGGCAAGTTATATATATAGATATCATTAAAAATTAGGTTAATTAAAAAATATAATTTAAATATAAAATTTTATTCAAATTTACATTACTAATTTAAATATATAATATACCCTAGAACAAGAAATTTAATTGAGATAACATTAAAAAATAAATAAATAAAATTATTTTGTATTATTATCTATTATAAATAAATTTTCCAATATTTGACTATGTATAGTTTTTTTTAGTTGAGAAAAATAAAAGAGAGGAATATAATTTTAAACAAACTCCTTTCATGTTATGTTTCAACTTTTTTTCACTTCAAATCAAATTCACTTATTAATTGAGGCATATCTCGTGCATAAGGTTCTCCGCTTTATGAGAATTAGGTGAGGGTCGTCAATATACGCATTTTTTTTCATTTTATAAAGAGATTATTTTTGTGACTCGAATCTGTGATCTTCTGATCATAAAGGAATAACCTTATTACTTATTAATTATTTTAACAAAATAGAAAAATATAACTAGTTTATGATTCTATTGTATTCTAACTATCAACAAAGTCACGACATTTTAAGATAAAAATAGGAAAATCTACAAACACCACTATTTTTCTTGCATTTTAAAAATAATTCCAAATTTATAAATATAAAATAAATAAACAACTTTTATTAATTGCTCCTCAAGGGAGCAACTTTTACCGATTGCTCCAAGGCCCTCCCTCTCTTAAACAATTATAAATGAATAATAAACTACAATAACAATAACGCTCAGTAGAAATATCGTTGGCACACAGAGTATTGGAAGATCCAATAGTATGTAACCTTACTTCTACTCAGTAGAGAGATAAATGATTAATAAATTAATTTAAATTAATTATATAAGAGAAATATGCTATGACTAAACAATACATGTTTTCTTTTTTTCTTAATTAATTTGTTCATATTGATAAAGATAAAATATTTATGAAAAATTAGAGAATTGCATACTTAATTAATTTAATTTATCATTTCTAAAATATAGGAATGATAAAAGAAGCTTTTATTATTTGAAAATTTATTAAGAATAATAAAAATAGATCCTGCATTCCTTGGAAAATCCAAATAAACAATATATATGCTTTTCAACTCTTTTTCTTAATTAATTTTCATGCTGATAAAGATAAAATATGGAAGGAATTTAGAGAATTGCATATTTAATTAATTCAATTTATTATTTTTAAAATATGAACATTATTAAAATAATAAAAATAGTGTCTATATTCCTTAGGTCTATACCTGGCAAACGGGCGGGTGGTCCGGGTATGGGTATGGGTCTTGCGGGTACAGGTAATGATTCAGACTTACCCATACCCTGCCCAGCGAAAACGGGTAATGATTTTGAAAATCTATACCCTGCCCAGCGGGTATGGGTAGACCCGCGGGTTACCC
>JAOQMR010000005.1:1337304-1348899 GCA_027563865.1 Erythroxylum pelleterianum
GGGCAGATGGGGCTCGTTAACTCGGGAGAGCAGCTCATCTAGGTGAAGGGTAACACCGAATGTAAAAAGCCCGGGTATGAGCACGTAAAAATGGCCTTGTGCCAAACTTGGGTTTGTGCTCACCAAGTAAATATAATATATATATATATTGAGGGAGGGAGGGAGAGAGAGAGAGAGAGAGAGAGAGAGAGAGAGAGAGAGAGAGCTCCGTGATTGAGTGTTTAGGTGCTTTCTCGGTTGAGGTGGCGTCGAAGTAATTTCCATAAACTATTGTTGCGCATTCTTCTGTGGTTACTTTTAGGTGGTTTGAGGGATTTGGATGGCATTGGGGGATTTGATGGCGTCTCGGTTCTCACAATCTTCACTTGCTGTGGTTTCTAACCACTACGACGACTGCGTTTCGACTCACGGCGAAGACGCCGTCGATTTGGTGTCTCAGAGAAGAGATTCGGATGTTGCTAGTAGTAGCAGTTACAACAATGTCGCTGCAACTACTACAAGTATGGCGTATTTGCCTCAAACAGTTGTGTTGTGCGAGCTTCGACATGATGGATTTGAAGCTTCTGTACCTACTGGTCCGTCGGATAGTGGCCTTGTATCGAAATGGCGGCCTAAGGATCGAGTAAGCTCTGAGTTTCAAAATTTTGCGCTATCGTTTACCGTCCTATGGTTGGCATTGCTGTTTGGCCGCTGACAACTATTAAGTATGATATTCTGCTGTTGTTGTCTTTTGCTATACTAGGGATTGGATGTGAAGGAAATATGACTCGTTGCTTTAATCGTTTGATGGACTACTTAGTGATGTTTAAGATGAAAATGTTAAATTTCAATCACTCATTGTTAGGGTTGCGAAGTGCTAGAGTAATGCTTCTACTATAAGGAACTGTTAAGTATAGATCTTCTTGGTGATTCTTAAAATTAGGCTAGTTGTCCCTCAGTAAGACTTAATTATGCTTGTTTCACATTTTCAGTTTGGTTTAATAAGGCCAATCTTATGTGAGAAGGTGTTGAATTTTAGTGTTGAGGAGGAGCTTTGATATTGCCTTAAACAGTTGTGGATTATGATCCTTTAACTTTTTTATCTAATTGTCATTCTTCATTGTATTGTTATTAGGAGTAATACTTCTGTCAACATAAATATGATCTAATATACCTGAGAGGAAAAAGACACATGAAATGATTGATAGTCCTCGTAGCAAGTTTCAGAACAGATGCTCTTGTGGTATCAGGGGATAATGGGTATTTTTTTCGTGTCAGTACCCAGTAGAATTTTTATTTAATCAATAGCTTAGGACCATAAGTACATCTTGTGTGGAACTTGAGTGTTGGGATTAGTGAATAAATAAAAAATACATTGTTTGCAAGCATCATGGTTATCAGGTCTTGATTGATCCATGAATACTGTGTATAATGGCCTTGAATCTTCTGGTTGAGCTATTGTCGCTCGTCAGCATTAAAAAGTTCCATTAGTTTGGTTGAACCCCCCTTTTTTGGCTTGAGAACTCTTTGGGAAGGGATCCCTATCCCACACATAGAGTAGCTGTTGGTGTTTTGTATCAGGAATTGTCCGCTTTCAGATGGTTCTAAGCATTTGTATTTTTGGAATGTCATCATATTTGGATTTAACAATTGCAAAATTTCTGGTGTCACTTCAAGCTCTCTTGCAATGATATGTATAAATTTTATGTTTGTGTAGATTCTAGAGCTTTCTGGAGATGATAATTAGTTAACATGTTTTCTAGTTGGAGGCTATTCAATTAACCACTTAATTCATTTATCTTACTGGTTGGTCTTAATAATAAGATTTTCTGAACCAAAAGTAAATGGGCATGGGCAGCATGTTGACTAAGGTATTGGACGGAATGCAATTGATTCAGTTGGCCTTGTATTTCTAGTAGTCTGTCCTCCTGACTAGGTTTGAGACTATACCCCAAATCCTTTGTCTTGGATTTTAGCTATTTCGCTGATTACAGGTTTCACTTGGGTAAATTCAGAGCAATAGTTAGTACATGTCGGAAAGGAAAACATTAGAGGACCGTGAGTCTCTACTTACATTATAATCTTCAAAGAAAATACATTTTAATATGTTGAAATCTTTAATGTGTTGATATATATATCATGGGATACTTGGTTCTTTTCTTTCCATGTTCTCACTTGACCTATCCTTGATTGATGCTTTGTTGTGGATGGTCACAAGTTATTTATCTACACATTTGTCTTTTCTTACCTTTCTGTCTGTGCAGATGAAAACAGGATATGTAGCTCTAGTTTTGTGTTTAAACATCAGTGTTGATCCTCCTGATGTAATAAAGATATCACCTTGTGCCAGAATGGAATGTTGGATAGGTGAGTCTTAGAACTGCTGTTTCTTTCTTGTTGGAATTGTCATAATTCTTCAAAAAGGCACTCTCTCTTGTTGATAAATCCATCTCCCTATTCAAGGTTTTGGTATTATTCTTCATTGGCAGATCCATTTTCAATGGCACCACAAAAAGCTCTTGAAACGATTGGGAAAACCTTAAACATTCAGTATGAAAGATGGCAACCAAAGGTGTGATGTTTTCTCATACGTTTTGCTCTGCAGTATGACTTACATCCTTTGATAATTTACCTTGGTGATTTACGAACAGGCTCGCTACAAAGTTCAACTTGACCCTACTGTTGAGGAGGTAAAGAAACTTTGTAATAATTGTCGTAGATGTGCCAAGTCTGAGAGAGTACTATTCCACTATAATGGACATGGAGTTCCAAAACCGACGTCCAATGGTGAAATCTGGATGTTCAATAAGGTTTTCACTTTCCCTTTTGGTAATATGCTTTCTGTGCTGGTTACAATTTTCAAGTGCTGAAGTTTTGTCATGCTCTGGCATTTTAAGCAGAGTTATACACAGTACATTCCTTTGCCTATCAGTGATCTCGATTCCTGGTTGAAAACACCTTCAATATATGTTTTTGATTGTTCTGCTGCTGGGATGATTGTCAATGCCTTCATAGAGGTATTTAATTCCACCGGTTGTTGTCATGTCTGGAAATGGTGAAAAGGGCTTTGTAACACAAATCTGTTTTTGCAATTATTTGTCTTATAGCTTCATGAGTGGAATGCTTCTAATGCTGCTGGTTCCACGAGGGATTGCATTTTGCTAGCAGCATGTGAAGCACACGAGACCCTTCCTCAGAGTGCTGAATTTCCTGCTGATGTCTTCACTTCTTGCTTGACAACACCTATCAAGATGGCACTGAGATGGTGAGTTTTGCCTCCTTGTCTTCCATTATTAATTTTTAGATATTAAACTTTAGTTTCAGCATTATCTTTGAAAAGCTTCTTCTTATAGTTTATCTCTGGATTATGGATTTGGATTGGATTGGTGGGTTTATGTTTACACTTAACTGCCTTACTGGCTCAGTGCAAACCATAATTAAAAGCCTGTAATTGAGACATGAAATGCATGGAATTCTTTTGCAAGTCATACTTGCTCATCAAGCAAGGCCTTGCTGGTGCAGTGCAAACCATAATTAGAATCCTGTAATTGAGACATGAAATGCATGGAATTCTTTTGCAAGTTGTACTTGCTAATCAAGCTATGTACAGTGATTTTATGGAAAGAAAGGGGTTGATGTTGGCCACAGCAGCAAAGGGTTTATGGGTATTCAAATTAGTTATTGTATCATATTTCTTCTGTCTAGTAAGGTTTCTACTTGTTTATTGATGGGTAATCATTCTACATTAGATTGCTCATATTGAATGTTTGGCAGTTTGGGCTAATGTTTGATGTTACACTTTGTGTTGGATTGACTTGTTTGTTACTGCTAATAATTTGCTGTTTGGCATAGTCTTCAGGTGTTATTCATGTGGTCTTAGACTCTTTAGTTGTGAAATATTTGTTTTGTGCACTTTGTCAGGCTTGCTAATCGTGTGATTGTTTCTCCACTATTTTAGGTTCTGTAAACGCTCACTACTTCACGAGTCCTTTGATTATTCACTAATAGATAAAATTCCTGGCCGTCAAAATGACCGTAAAACACTTCTGGGTGAATTGAATTGGATTTTTACAGCTGTAACAGACACAATTGCGTGGAATGTCCTCCCCCATGGTAATATCTTTCAGTTATAATCAACTCTACTAATGGTCTCTTTTGTGATTTACATGTTTAATTTTGCATTACAGATCTTTTTCAGAGGCTTTTTAGACAAGATCTGTTAGTTGCAAGTCTATTCAGAAATTTTTTACTTGCTGAGAGAATTATGCGCTCTGCAAATTGTTCCCCAATATCTCACCCAATGTTGCCACCGACACATCAACATCACATGTGGTATTATGGTGATACCAGTCAAGTTTGATATTTCCAAACCTTCACGGTGTGAGTTATGACCATCTTCCTGATTTCCAATGCAGGGATGCATGGGATATGGCTGCTGAGATTTGCCTCTCTCAGCTCCCTTCTTTAGTTGAAGATCCTACCGCAGAGTTCCAAGTATGTATTAATAAATTTTTCTTGCATAGGTATCTGAAGTTACAACGTACATGATGTCACTTCAGTCTTATGTAGTTATGTTCACTATTTTAATGTGATTCTTCTTCACATCTGATTTTTTTTAAAATTTTTCAGCCAAGCCCCTTTTTCACTGAACAGCTAACTGCTTTTGAGGTTTGGTTAGATCATGGGTCTGAACGTAAGAAGCTGCCAGAGCAGTTGCCTATTGTTCTTCAGGTTCGTTGCTTTAGTTGGTTCATGCTATAATGTGAATAACCATTAATTTACTGCTAGGTGCTATTGATTCTCAGCATCCAAAGGCATTTAGAGGTTCTTGTTTATGAGCGTGTTTGTACAGGCTTTAATATATGTGGTTGTGTGTAAATGCATTATGTAAGTGGTTAATTGGGGCTTTCAACCCATCAGAGATATTGTTACATGTATGGAGTGCCAAAGGGCTTATAGACTGATGTTAATTTCAGTTGGTGGACAATTGGTTACTTCCGATTGGTGGATAGTTAAATGAGTCAGTCCTTTTCAGGCTTTTAGTGTTATTCATTGGAGTTCCATTGATGGAAGTGCTACCTGATTATATGACTCTATGTATATAAAATTATCTCCCAAATGCAACAATATTTTATATGTTTCTCTTGTGAAGGTACTTGATATAAATTAGGTTAAGCACCTTCTGTTGCCTTTGTAACTAGGTGGTCTTGATGAAAATCTGCTTTGTCATTCCTTATTTTTTCCCCATTCATGTGATAATCATTGATTCTTTCCCCATTCATGTGAAGAGGCTTATCTCTTGGCATTTACAGGTTCTTCTTAGTCAATGCCATCGATTTCGAGCATTGGTTCTTCTTGGGAGATTCCTTGATATGGGTCCCTGGGCTGTAGATCTGGTATGCTTGTTCATTTATTTTCTCATCGTCTTTATCATATAATATTATGAAATTAGTGACTGGCTATCTTACCTGTAGGCATTATCCGTTGGAATATTTCCGTATGTTTTGAAGTTATTGCAAACTACAACACCAGAACTAAGGCAAATCCTTGTGTTTATATGGACTAAAATTCTGGCACTTGATAAGGTATATGTTCATATTCTATGTGGCTTGATATCCAAAGAAATCAGCACATTTTCTTTCTATAAATGGTCTCTTGCTTAACCATTATAACCACTTTATGAAGGTAATTATAAGTTTAAATCTTGTGGATTGCAGTCATGTCAGGTTGATCTTGTTAAGGATGGAGGACATATATATTTCATTCGCTTTCTTGATAGTATGGAAGCATATCCAGAGCAGCGTGCTATGGCTGCATTTGTTTTGGCTGTTATTGTTGATGGGTATCGTCGGGGCCAGGAGGCTTGCATTGAAGCAGGTTTAGTTCATGTGTGCTTAAGGCACCTTCGCGGTTCGGTACCAAATGATGGTCAAACTGAGCCCCTATTTCTGCAATGGCTTTGCCTTTGCTTGGGAAAGCTATGGGAGGACTTTGCTGATGCTCAAGCGATAGGTTTGCAGGCTGATGCCCCTGCAATATATGTTCCACTACTATCCGAGCCGCAGCCAGAGGTTTGCCCAATCTCCAAATAAGTCGTTTACATAGATTTGTTTGTTTTATGAAAAAATTTACCACTTATTGATAAATCTGCTCTCTTCAGGTTAGGGCTTCTGCTGTATTTGCACTGGGTACCTTGCTTGATGTTGGAGGTGATGCTTCGAGGGATGGTGTTGGAGGCGATGATGAATGTGATGACGATGAAAAAACTAGAGCTGAAAGTAGTATTATTAGAAGTTTGTTAAGTGTTGTTTCAGATGGAAGTCCATTAGTGAGGGCAGAGGTTGCTGTAGGTAGGCAATTTTGCCAAGTTTTTCTGATTTTTCTCTACAATGTTGTAGTTGAGTTGAGCTTTTAAGCATGACACTTGATGGCTTTCTACCATAGGATTCGATAGCTTCTTAAGCAGTACTTTACTTCTGCAGTACTACAATTTCAAGCTTGGACTTGACTGCCAAAGTTATTTGAAGTTGGTCATCCTAATCTAGAATTAATTCTTCAACAGTCTTATAACTGCTCAATTCCTTTCTTATTTATGTAATATTTACTTTCTCTACATGTTTGCAAATAATGCTAGATATATACTATGTTTGCTATGTCCTGCTTCTTCCTTTTGAAATAGCTATTTTGTTATATCCTTCATTCATCTTTTCCCAAGTTGAGCCATGGTAAGCTCGGGAATGGTTTTTTGGGCTGGTTGTGGATATTAGTTTTTGTTTACTCTGCCTCAAGCTTCTCATTTCAGATGTGAATGATTTCTCTTTTCTCCTTTGCAGCTCTGGCACGTTTTGCATTTGGTCACAAGCAGCATCTCAAGTCAATAGCTGCTGCATATTGGAAACCCCAGTCTAATTCTCTTCTGAATTCTCTGCCTTCTCTGGCCCATATAAAAGGTACAGGCAGTGGGGTTACTAATCCAAACCAATATATGTCACATGCAAGCATTGTTTCGCCCCAAATGGGACCTTTGACAAGAGTGGGTAATGACAATTTGTCAGTGGTTCGAGATGGGAGAGTCTCTACTAGCAGTCCTCTTACTTCATATGCAATGTTGCATGGGTCGCCATTGTCTGATGATTCATCCCATAATTCTGATTCTGGAATTATGAATGATGTTGTCAGCAATGGGATCCACCACTCGAGGCCAAAACCACTGGACAATGCAATGTATTCACAATGTGTTGTAGCTATGTTCACCTTGGCCAAGGATCCTTCTCCACGCGTAGCAAGCCTTGGTCGTCGGATACTGTCCACTATTGGGATTGAGCAAATTTTGACTAAACCTGTCCGTGCCTCAGTAAATAGCAGTCGCCCTGGTGAGCCTATTTCCCCAGCTCCAAGTTTTGCTGGACTAGCTCGCTCATCGTCGTGGCTTGACATGAATGCAGGTTTTTTTTTTTTTGGGTCTGTTTTTAATGGGTATCACATTTGTTATGTTTTAGGTACCATTGGAAATCCTTCCTCAATATTTTCTTGTTTTAAGTATTTCAAATGAAAATTAGCTTTAATATCTTTTTATTCCTAAAATTTTGAGTCTTCTATGGTTGCTATTTACAGGTCATCTACCGTTGACATTCAGAACTCCTCCTGTCAGCCCTCCTCGACAGAATTACTTAACTGGAATGCGAAGAGTTTGCTCTTTAGAATTCAGGCCTCATTTAGTGAACTCTCCAGATTCTGGATTGGCTGATCCTCTTTTGGGTTCTGATGGATCTTCTGTGGGTTCAGAACGCAGTTTACTCCCTCAGTCAACAATCTACAACTGGAGTTGTGCTCACTTTTCTAAGCCACTTCTTACTGCTGCAGATGACAGTGAAGAAATATTAGTTAGAAGAGAAGAGAGAGAAAAATTTGCCTTGGAGCATATTACAAAGTGCCAGCATTGTGAGTTTTTTAAAATCTAGTTTTAGTCTTGATTAGTTTTTATTCTTGTTTTCATTGATTTATGTTTTCTTACTCATCAGCAGCTGTTAGCAAGATAAACAGTAATCCAATTGCTAAGTGGGACACAAAGTTTGAACAAGGTGCAAAGACAGCACTGCTGCAGCCTTTCTTGCCTATTGTGATTGCAGCTGATGAAAATGAAAGGGTTAGGTATGCCTGCTTAAACATTACATGCCTGCAGAATCATTCTCTCCATGTCTACATGGTGTCGGTTTGAATTAAAATTTGTGGAGTTATGAATTATGAAATAAATATTTAAAAGCTTAGGTATAGGATTGTTGTAGGGAGAGAGTTGGCGCTGCTAGTTTTGAACAAAAAAGGACTAGAATGGGGTATATTGTGGCTTGAACAAATGTGATTTATAACAGAAACCTCCTTTAATAAAAATATGAATAGAAAGGCTAATTTTTTCAGCAAACTCTTCTTTGTATGTCTTACAAGAAATCTTATCAGTGACAGGAAAGACAAGTCAACAATGACTGTTACTAAAACACGAGAAGTTTCTTGTTGAAAAGATGTAAAACTAAAACAACAGGGTATAGAAAATATCATAAGAAAACCCACTTGATTTCTCTGATTATATGTAATTTATACATGAGTATAATCTATTCTAATACTACTAAACTATTGGATTTTTCGTATATACCAACTTATCCTATCTATAGTATATCTTAGTTTTTCTACTAGAAGATAAACTTATCTCCTAGAAGATAATCTCCTAAGCTAACTAAACTTATGTAAGATAATTATCCAACACTCCCTCTCAAGTTGAGGAATATATATTTATCATTCCCAACTTGCTTAGAATTGTCTCGAATTTAGGTGTAGGCATGATCTTTGTGAAGATATTGGCTTCCTGTGTTTCAGTAGGGACATAGCATAGATCAATACCCCCTACTTCTATTTCACATTTGATAAAGCTCCTATCAATTCTAACATGTTTTGTTAGATCATGTTGAACTGGATTCTTCACTATACTGATGGCTGATTGAAAACATTGGTGGGAGAGAAAGTGGTGATCTGTAGGTCCTGCATCAACCTCTCTAACTAAATAACTTCACAAATTCCTTGTGCAATTGCCCTAAACTCTGCTTTTACACTGCTTCTTGCTACTATAGACTGCTTCTCGCTTTTGCATGTGACAAGATTCCCCCATAGTTTAGTACAATAACCAGATGTTGACCTAATGTCTTCAATACAACCAGCCCAATCTGCATCCGTGAACCCTTCTATGCTTCTTTTCTCATTTTTCCGAAACATTAATCCTCTACCTGGACTGCCTTTGAGATATCTCAAAATGTGGTTGACTGCCTCTAAATGTCTTTGAGTTGGAGAGTGCATAAATTGGCTAACAATACTCACAGAATAAGCAATATCTGGTCTGGTTAGTGACAAATAGATTTTTTTTCCTACTAACCTTTGGTATCTTCCTTTGTCAACAAGAGGATCTTCTTCATTTTTCTTGAATTTCCAATTTCTCTCCAGTGGAGATCCCATAGGTTTGCAACCCATCATTTTTCTTGTTTCCTCTAGTAAATCAAGAATGTATTTTCGTTGAGATATGAAAATACCTTCCTTCTAGCAATCTCCATTCCAAGAAAGTGTCTTAATGCTCCAAGGTCTTTTACCCTAAAATCCAGCCTCAATTTTTGTTCAAGATCCTTGATCTCACTAGTGTCATCGCCTGTGATTATAATATCATCCACATATATAATCAAGATGGATTTCTTTCCATATTTTCCACACTTCACAAACATTGTGTGATCAACTTGTCCCTGTTTATATCCAAACCTGCCAAGAGTGTCACTGAACCTCTTAAACCATGCTTGTGGAGACTGTTTGAGGCCGTATAAGGATTTTTTTTAGTTTGCAAACTCTTCCCCTTCCTTCTTCGTTTCAAAACCTGGTGATATCCTCGTATATATTTCCTCATCTAATGTACCATTTAGGAAGGCATTTTTAATGTCGAGCTAATGGAGTTCCCAATCTAAATTTGCAGCCAATGATAGGACTCTAATTGTGTTCAACTTCGCAACTGGTGCAAATGTCTCGTCATAATCTGTTCCATAGGTTTGTGTAAAGCCTTGAGCCACTAATCTAGCCTTATACCTTTCAGTCTCTCCATCTGTCCTATATTTCATGGTGAACACCCACTTGCTACCAACCGCCTTTTTCCCTCCGGGTAGATCCACAATCTCCCATGTTTTATTATCAAGTAAAGCTTTCATTTCTTCAAGTACAACTTCCTTCCACTTAGGTTCTTAGAATGCATCATGTACATTTCTTGGAATTCTTACACTGTCAAGCTTAGTTGTGAAAGCTTTAAACTTTGAAGATAACTTTGAGTAAGTCAAATAATCTGAAATAGGATATTTAGTACATTATCTTACCCCCTTTCTTAGTGCAATTGGCACATCTAATTCACTTACCATAGTCTCTCTAGAAGTCGGTTCCTGGTCCAATGATTGGCCTTGTTGAGGAGCTTTAGGCCTTTGATAATACACCAAGGTTGGTTTTTTGGGAATTGGTTTTGCCACTGAAATGGATTGGACAATTTTAGGTTCAATAGTAGGTGTTTGTGGGTTTTATGGGAAGCTTTATGAGATAGGAAGTGATATGCTTGGGTTCCAATAAATCTCTTCATTGGATGTCTCCCTCTGAAGAGAGGTATTGGTGAAGTATGGCTGTTTTTTGAAAAAAGTGACCATATGAAACAAAGAATTTGTTTGTAGAAGGTGAGAAACATTTACAACCCTTTTGAGTGGGAGAGTACCCAACAAACACGCATTTAATAGCTCGTGGGTCAAGTTTGCTTCTATTGGGTTGATTGTTGTGTATGAAAACAGTACACTCAAAGACCTTAGGAGGAAGAGAATTAAGGAGCTTAATGTGAGGAAATTGTTCTAGAAGAACACCTAATGGGGTTCGGAATTTATGAGTTTTTTGATGAAAGACGATTTATCAAGTATGAGGCAGTTAGAATGGCTTCTCCCCAATAGGAATTTGGAACAAAGTTGGTAAATACCATAGATCGGGCTACCTCTAAAAGATGACGATTCTTTCTCTCCACGATCCCATTTTGTTGTGAAGTATAAGCACAAGAGCTCTGGTGAATGATCCTATTCCCACTGAGATATTGAATAAAATCAGTTGAAAAAATTCTCTCCCATTGTCAGTATGCACTACTTGAATAGAGGTTTGGAATACATTTTGGATGAGTTTGTGGAACTATTTAAACCCGAGTAACCTTTCTCGTACTTCATCAAGTTCAACATTAAGTCCCTGCAACAAATCAAAAACACTCTTTCTCCAATAATTTTTCATACTTCTCGGCATCAGCACAACACTCGCAATTTACTGGGTAAAATAGATCCATATCCTGCCATAATTCAGTGAGTAAGTTATAATACTCAGTAACTGACATATTACTTTGTTGAGTATTTCTGATTTTTGATCTGATTTCAAAGCACTGTGATAGAATAAGGACTAGGGACTGAATAAACAGTAAAGAAATGTAGAAAATGATGTAAGGAACCGTATGTAGTATATTGATATCACCAGCAGGAATTCGAGAACCTGCCTTTTCTCCTAAACCAATGCACTCATTACAATATT
>JAOQMR010000005.1:1366758-1380395 GCA_027563865.1 Erythroxylum pelleterianum
TATCGTCCATGCTGTCTCCTCTGAATGCTTGCCACCTTCGGTGAATGGTCCTTATCTGAAATGAAGAAATCGGTAAGTTATGATCCTATACAATTTTTTCTTCTGCTGTTACTTATGAAATAATTTATTTTCTAAAATTGTTTCAGACTCCAATACATATGCCAAAGATTTCATTAATGGAATGATCACTTGAATTCCCAAACGTTCTTAATAGTATTAGAAATGCCTAACTCACCCCAAAAGTTAGCTAAAAAAGGGAAGTTTTGCTTATTATTATAAATTGTTAAATACTTTCTGGACTGGGCATTTGATGGACATATTGGACAAAGGAACATAACCGGGCACCGCCTAAAATCATCGAAACAAACTGGCTCTGATACCATATTAGAAATGCCTAACTCACCCCAAAAGCTAGTTCAAGAGGAAAAAGTTTGTTCACTATTATAAATTGTTAAATGCTTTCATACTTGTCCGGTGTAGGATTCCTGACAAGAAGAGATAACGCAGAAGCAATTATTTTGTGAAGATTCTAATACAGACTTTGCCCCAATTTAAGTTTCTCAGAGGTTAATCACGAGGGATGATCTAAAAAGAAGATCCAACTTTCTTGGAACATAGTTTTGTTTCTTATCAATGAATTAAAATTGTCGCAATATACAACAAACCTTCTGCTTCAGAGTGACGAGGGTGTTACCAGCGGCGTCTTTCAGGTGACGAACATCGCGGATGCTCGCCAGCTTACTCTTCACCCTGAAAATGAGTGTACCATTAACATCACTCACTGAAAAATCACTCTCGCCGACACTCACGATCTTGGAGGAAATTGTGAGATCTACTGGGTTCTCCGTCAAGAACTGTGGCCCAATCACCACCACCGGCGACTCCATTGCTTTGCCCGTAGCTATTGCAAGAACAGGATTATTGCTTGGTTGGTCAGCCATGTTCACAGGCTAGAAAGAAAAGGAAAAAGAAGAAAAGAGGAATCAATCTCAAGAAAAGGGCTGTGTCCGATGATCTTGGGAGTTTAAGGACATTGACATGTTCTTCTGTTCATGGTAATCAGCATTGTAAGTTGTAACCGGTCTGAAACGGCAGGTTTGCATGGATTACGCGTACGAGATTGTAAATTGCACGACGTTAATAAATTGCAAAAAAATGAGGGACTTACGCATGGATTAGTTCAGTCCATTACTTTTATGAAATATAATATTTTGTAGGGAGTGCTGCCACGTCGTATGGTGGAAAAAAATTATGAAAACACGAAAATATAAATATTATATTAAATAAATTTATCAGTAGTAAAATTATAATAATTATTTTTACATAAAATTGAAAAAGAATACATAATAATTTATTGATTACCTAGCCTAAATAATTCACTTAAATATAATATTGATTGAGAAAATTTGATTTAATAATTCAAACGATAAACTACGTCAAATTAATTTCAATTTTTAAAATTTAAGTATTAAATCCAATTGAATTAAATTTAAATTTTATAAAAAAATTAATCCAAGTTAAATGTAATCAATTTAAAGTAAACATGTTAAATTAGATACCTAAATTGATATATTATAAAAAAGTCGAATAAACTTGACTAAATTAACAATAAACTCTTGAACTAATCAATTTTTTGGTTTAATTTTCAATTTTTTGTTCAGTTTCTTTTAATAATTCTTGTTCTTAAAAATCTATCAGTTTCTTAATTAATCGGTTAATTTTTATTAATTAAATAAACTAATTAATTTTTAGTTAATATTTTTAATTAAAGTTTATATTAAGGACAACCTTCTTTAATCATATTTCAAATTTTTTAATTTTATTTAATCTTTAATCAATTTTATAATATTCTAATAATAATTTAATATTTTAAATCTTAAAATTTTTATCTTATTCGATTTAATTTTTAAAATATTTACTTTATCATTTAAGGTACAAAGAGTCGATCGGGTTTATATCCACTTAAGGCTGAACTCGGCTTGAAATTTTGTAGCTGGGTTTGGGTCCGACCCTATATTTACATAGCTCACTTTGGGCAGCTTATTTGGAATGCCGCATATATATTCCTCCATTGCAGCGTAGGGTCCTTAAAAGCACCACATGAACGTAGCTATTGAGAACCAAATTGGAGACCCATCAAACGATTCATGCTTATGTAAGCGTTAAGGCTTGTTGTGAGAGTGGACTCGCATTTGCACACCAAATGTTTGATCATATGCTTCTTAGAGAAAAATCGACGTGCAAAGCGATTTTACAACTTCATTAACTAGCAGAATCAGTTGCTATCAGCGAGTTTTGTATATGGGTAGGTCCTTAAGTTTCAAAGGTGTTGGCTTTTTCTTGAGGAAACATAGAAGGTGGCCTCACTCACCATACAAAGCCAGATGGCACCTAATGCTATGTGAACAACAAGCCATGCAAGCACTTAAACAAGAAGCTGAAATTCCACCACCACCATCACCATCAACTTCAGTGCAACATCAAGGTCAAAGCTTTAACAACAAACCCCATCTTCTGTCTTCGCTAATTCATTCCTTTAGCATCTATAACTGTGAACCAACACCTCAAGCATACCTCCTTGTGATCAAAAGTTTGGCTAAAACTTCCCAACTTCACCTCATTCCTAAAGTTCTCGACCACCTTAAACAAATTGAAAATTTTGAGACTCCTGAGTTCATTATCGGAAGTTTGATTCAGATATATGGC
Source organism: Erythroxylum pelleterianum (assembly GCA_027563865.1). Lineage (NCBI taxonomy): Eukaryota > Viridiplantae > Streptophyta > Magnoliopsida > Malpighiales > Erythroxylaceae > Erythroxylum > Erythroxylum pelleterianum. Next base: position 1,369,465 of record JAOQMR010000005.1, read on the forward strand.
CATGCAGATAAGCTTCAAGAAGCCATCGACTTGTTTTATAGAATACCCGAGTTCAGGTGTGTGCCTACAGTGTACTCTCTCAATGCATTGCTCTCAGTTCTTTGTGAAAGTAGTGAAGGTCTCAAGTTGGTTCCTGAAATTTTGTTGAATACTGGGGTTATGAATATTCGAGTGGAAGAGTCGACTTTGCATGTATTGATTACGTCCCTTTGTAGAATTAAGAAGGTTGAGGGTGCTATTGAGATTTTTAATTGCATGGTAAGTGATGGCTTTAGCGTTGATGACAAGATATGTTCTTTGTTGATGTCATCATTTTGTGGACAGAAGGGTGTAACAAGTGCTCAGGTTTTGGGGTTTTTAGGACAATTGAAGAACTTAGGTTTCTCTCCTGGAATGAGAGACTATACTAATGTGATTAAGTTTCTAGTCAAATCAGGAATGGGTATGGATACTTTGGACGTTCTGGATCTGATGAAATCAGATGGAATCAAACCTGATATAGTCTGCTATACTATGGTCTTAAATGGAGTTATTGCTATTGGTGATTACTTGAAAGCAGATGAGATATTCGATGAATTACTTATATTTGGTTTGGTTCCTGACGTGAATACCTACAATGTTTATATAAATGGCTTGTGTAAGCAAAATAAAATTGAAGCTGGAATAAAGATGGCTGCTTCTATGGAGGAGTTGGGTTGCAGGCCTAATTTGGTTACTTATAATACATTGCTGGATAGGTTGTTTAACGTTGGAGAGGTCCGTAGGGCAAAGGAACTTGTGAGGGTCATCAGATCAAAGAGCATTGAACTTAATGTTCAGACCTATAAGATTATAGTGGATGGTTTGATTAGTAATGGTGAGGTTAGTGAAGCTTGTGCATTGATGGGTGACGCACTGGATAAGGGTTTATGTGCTCAGAGTTTAGCATTTGATGAATTAATTTGTGGGCTGTGCCGGAGGCGTTTGATTTCAGAAGCATTTGGGCTACTTGATAAGCTGGCTGAAAAGAATGCCTCTCCAGGTGTCCGGGCTTGGGAAGAACTTCTCCTTAGCTCTGAATTAGACCTTAATATTACTGATCATACATTGGTTGATTTGGCAGAAACCAAATTATAGTATGGTGTCATATGAGCCTGTCTGCAAATAAGGCTAGTCTGTCTTCAGGTAACCTTGTATATGGGTTGCATTACTTTGTATTCTCACTGAACCTGAAAGGAGAAATCATCTGGACGTATGCTCTATTCATAGTTTCATACCATAGTTTGAGATCCAAAAGGGTCTCAACAATGACCCTGGATCATCCAGAGGAAGATAGGTTATTCGAAGTAATGTGAGAGTAATCTACTGAAATGAAATGTAAAGGGCAGGATTAATTCTGTCTTTAGTCATTCAAGCGGTCCACTTATTGCTGGGGTTGTTCAAATGATACCGAGGGATTTAGATTCCGTGGTTGGTGGGCTATAATCTACTTTAGAAAATATAATCGGTATGCATAGAAAGAATAGCTGCGGTGATTATGTGGTTGATAGGCTATTATCTAATTCAGAAATTACGATCAGGTACGCATATGAGGAATATCTGTGGTGAGTTCTCTTATTAGGAAAAGAAAATATGGAACTTCTTATACAATAGCTAGTTCTTCAAGTTGGGACCAGGCAAAGTTGCCAGCCAACTTTCGACAATAAGATCGGTTAAACGAACAAATCATTAAAGGAGCAAATTTAGCAGAACCTTGTTTCTTTTCTTCAAGTTCTGATTACTCTGGATAAGTATTCCAATGATTATGCATCCAGACTTTTTTTTGAGTCGACTCAATCTGAAATCCAATCTTTTGAAGTAACCCAGGACATGTAAAATCTTTCTAGATATGTGGTCCTAATGACACATTTTTATGCGCATTGGCTATTGGCAGGCTTTCAATTCAAAGTATGGTCACAAATAATTCTTAAGACAAAAAGTAATAAAGGTTTACGCACTGGCCACTTTTTCAGTGATATCACTGTCAACGAAGCATCCTAGGTGCCATTATATGTCTATTTCGCATTGCCTTTCTTGAAGCAGACATTGTTTGTTGAGACAAGGACTTCTGTTTTGATTGATTATTGTTTTGAATTATGAGACTGAACGATGGGAAAAAATTGAACTTATTATATCTAATAGTTCTCAACATTAAACACTGTAAGAACTCATATCATGTAACAGTATACAATGAACTGCCATAATATATATTCTCAGATCTATTTTGGTTTGTGAAATGCACAGTTCTTGAGAAAAGAAAGAAAGTGATTTTTTTGTATCTGGGTTTTTACAGGAATGAATCAGAGAAAACAAAAGCCATTGACAGCTGATAAATGTCCAAAGGTCGTGGCAAGACTGCGTTTCACCAACCAGATAAGAATCTTACCCTTTTTAGGAAGTGCCAATATGAAGACTGGTACATATTACCATCGATCGAGTGAATTAATTTAGAGTTCAGGAAACTGAAGCAAGAAAGAATTTACCTTATCATTGTCTCCTATATAGTTTGTCAGAAGCAAGAACTACAGTTTCTGTTGACAACTAGCTCTGAATCCAACAGTTCTCTTGTTGCAATCGACAGTGAACTTTTAACCAACAAAGAAATGCTTTTCTATGTCAATTCCAGCCTTGCTAGATCGTGATATAAACCATATACAAGTCAAAAGAAACACCTTGGAGTATTGATTACTGAACTGACCATTGCATATCAAATTCTTCTCTACATGAAAGCCATATTATTCAAAAAGAGATTTGAAAACTGCATAATTGTGGATAAGATAAAGCTGAAAAATGAGAAAGATCACATCTAGACAGAGACCTGTGCTTTGTGTGGAGGTAATTACCAAGACAAAAAATCAAGAAGAGATCATTTCGGATAGGCTTTCCATTCTCATCCAATGCTAAGGTGGTTACTTGGTAGTGTCTCCTGGGTGGTGCCAAATGCTCCTATTCACCGATTCATCATTCATGATGTATTATCGGTCACTTTTCTAGGAATATATCATGCCTTAAGGTTGCTACTTATTGGCTGACCTTTCTTGAATTATTGGTGTAACACCCGAAGTTAAAATCGCTCCGACGTCTCTAATCTGAATCTAAGAGAATTATATGCTCTAATTAATATTCTTAAATTTATAGACTTTTTATCTTCTCTTTTTAATACGAGATGTGACTCTTACTGCCCTTGTGAGACGTTAAAATTGGTGACAGATGAGAGCAAACGTGACAGACACTTGTGACTGATGACAACTGCCTACTTCGCTAAAAGCATAGATTTTCATTATCTTTAATCCATATTTCATATTAGGATTAAGCTGAGCATAAAGAAAGCCCTTTTCTCTTTTCAACCAATAGTGTTCAGCTGTTGAGACGTTCCAATGTAAATAATTAATAACAGGAACTCTATAGTATTGCAGGTATCAGATAGCAGTCAAACTCATCTCCTGTCTGTGTCGAACATTCGACTATATATATATATATATATATATATATATATATATATATATATTGCCTACGCTTACATCTAATTCCAGGAAACATAGAAGTTGGAACAGGTTATTAAACTTTCAAGTAGATACCTCAAAAAGAAATCTTTAAATGTTTTGTGGAGGACACTCTTAACAAACAAGTAAGAGTTACATTCTGAACTTCTATCTCAAGTAAGCAAGACGGAAATAATAGAGAAAGGTACAGTGACATTCCTGCAGCAGACCGACAGTTTTTTTATTATGACATTTATGTAAATGATTCCCAACTATGATATTGATACTTAACTAACATGCAAAGCATTTAAGAGACCCTCTTAATATATGGATTAACCTACCTACATGTATTATCTTAATCCCCTCTACTTATTAGATCACCATGAAATGAAACACTTTCAGAACTGACAAGCTTGAAAACATACCTCGAAGGTTGTTAAAGAAAATCACTTTCCATTTCGAAACTGTAGAGCTAATAGGTGAAGTGGTCATGATGGGGAAGACGGGCACATGAAGAACTAACTCACAGGAGCTAAAAAACCTAGTTAAACAAAAGTAGGTGAGAATAATATAACTCTCAGGCTGGTTTGTGTGTGCCCTCTTCAACTGGGATCATTGCATGAGTTAGTAATGCACGTGCCCTGCTTCTCCATCTTGCTCACGCGCACCTTTCTCATCATTCCAGGAACTGGGACTGATCTAGAAAGGGAAAACTGTTTGAGAATGAGGAAAAGATTTAAGAGACTCTTGAAGTGGTGAGTTTAGGACATAATCTGCAATATTCTGTACTCACACACATGCCCCCTCATTTATATATATAAACAAAAAAGAGGCAAGTAAGTGAAGTGTGGTCTACGGTGGGTACAAGGCAGGAAATGAAGATCTGAGTTGGAGGTGGGACCTTCCCATAGGTTTTTGCAGACCCAAATGGCCAAAAAGCTTGTTACAACTCACAACCAAGTTACAGGACCACAAGATCACTATAATTACAAAAGGCCACTTATTTACATACATGCCCTAACCTAAGTTCTGTGTGACAACCGAAAGGGAATAGAATTTTGTTGTTAGCACCTGAACAGTAGGTAGGTAGATGTGAATTGCTTCGCTTGAAAGACAGGCTTGTTCAGAAATGGTATGTGGGAACAGTTTAATCCAATGCTTGGATCTTAAACTGCTTGCAGTTTTAATTAACTTGCAAGGAAGTAGTTGATCAGTGAATATAATTGATATCATACAGACCTACCGTTTACACTTTTCGTATCGTATTTTTGCAGAATAAGGTCGGAGGTTGTTCTAAAGTTAGCACTCTGATGCTTAAGTCGGGAGTTCAGATTGCTTAGAGTTCAGTCGAGTGAGGCTTTTGAATTATTCTTTCATGTGTCAGTAATCGAATACATAATACTATGCTTTTATTGCTTCAAAACCTGACAATTGCAGGAAATACAAACAAGTTTCACATGGCAAGTGTGTACACAACAAACCTGTTAAAATCTATCAAAACCTGGAACTTGCCAAAGACGAACATGAACAATCTGCCTTGTAAACGTAGTGATCGCATATACAGTAGGTGTGTGTATATATCACGGAGATATTTGCTATTTAGCTACCTGCCAAAGCTATACACTTAAATCTCAATCCTACTACTCTAGTTTGATAGATTACACAAAACCAAATCCTCATCATTTGGTTCCAAAATGGGACTACAGAATCAAATTATCTTTTCATATGACTTGCATTGACTTCTAGGTTACATTATAGTATATAGGAATGATACATGTGATATTACCAAATCCTTTTGACTTTTCTTGTTGGTTTTCGACATTGTAAAAAAAGAAAAGCATTCTTGTTATTGGATTATTTTTGTTTGCTTTAAGGATTTGTGGAATTTTTTTATGGTTCATTCTTCTAGAATTCTTTGCATGTTTTTTTGAAAAAGAATAATCTATAGCTGTTATCATTTGGACGTGCACTGAGTAAACTTTCGGATTCACGTAATGGCCTGCAAATCACGTCAATCGGGTACTTTGCACTAGGCAAATCCTGTATGACAGGCTCAATTGAGAGAGCGCAAGTAGAAGATTCAAACACATAACTTGTTGGCCTCATGCTTCCTACTTCACCAATTCGATCACCCCCTAGGGGACCTTCTTTGCATGTTTCTCGTTAGGAATGACAAAATTACTCGAATTTAAATTGATCCGACTTATTTCCATTCAAAATCAATAGGTCAAATTTTTTAAAAAATTAAACTTTACCTTATTTGAAATTTCTCTTATTTCACTATTTCTTGTTAGTGTTGTTCAGAATTTTAAATAATCATAAATTTAAGATTTATAATTGGTTATATCAGTCAGATCGATAAATTTCAAATTTTATCTAAAAATTAAATTTGAATTTTTAAAATATGTCTGAATCTTAATCGAATTTGAATTTATAAATTTTTTTGACTCGATTTAATAAATTGACAAATTAATTACATGACAAGTTGTACTCAGTTTTGCTATTTCAGATTTTAATTTGTAAAGTGCAATACTGTCCTTTTGATTGCAATTATTACATTAACTTGCAATTATACTATAATTTGTAATTCACAATTTAACACTCTATATGATATAGTATGTAACATTATATAAAAATGTAATTTTTTACTTGAAGAAATTCTTACGCTCTTGTTTGTTCAATACTAGAACGACCATGTCTTTCAATTTCCTACTTGCCATTCTATTTACAAAACATTCCCTTTTCTAGACTTCTATCTCACGCGTAGTCGCAATTTAGAGTAAAGCTATGTTTGGTTGAATAGTTATTAATGAAATAAAATGGTATGTAATATTATTTCATCGTTTGAGATGAAAGTTTATAATGAAATGAAATGAAATAGGTTGGAAGGGGAGGGTTTCACATTACATCTTATTCTATCATAAATATTAAAAATAAGTTACCTCTAATTTGGAGGGTTTATGATAGAATGTAAGGTTATGTTTGGTTTAATGTAAGATTTTTAATAAAATGGAATGATTTATAATGGAATGAAATATAAATGAATGTAATATTAGAAAATTATCGTATGATAGGGATGGAAGGGTATATATTGTAATATAGTGAAATGTTGTTTGGAAGAAAGGTTTATAATGTAATATAGCGACAAGTAGTTTATCATTTTACATTCTATCATAAACCTCTCAAATTAGAGGTTTCTCATTTTTACTATGTAGGATAGAATGATATGTAATATGAAATTCTCCTCTTTCATCCAATTCTATTTTATTCCATTATAAACCCTCATCTCAAACGTTGGAATAATATTACATTTCATTTTATTACTGTGGTGATATTCACCAGTTCTCCATCAATCATCAATGAAGACACGATAATCTAAAGATAGATTTTGAGGAACCGTGGATGTGTGTAAAGAATATGTCTGAGGCTCTCAAAGAAGAAAGAGTGAAAGACTCTCGAATTTAGGAACAGAAGGAGTAAAATGCTCTGTCTTAGTAAGACATGTGAGTAGCACAAATCAGAAACAAAGTTCAAAACGCAGAGTATGAAGCATAAGTCAAAGCACGTGAGAGATATGTGGCTCATGCCTAATAAATGAAGACCTCGCAGAATTTAACTGCCACTGATCCCTATATAAGATAGACACAAGCCTCAATCATAAATCACACAGAGAAAATTCACATAACACAATATATTGTAATCAATAGTTTGAGAGTGATAGAGATAAAGTGAAATTTTGAGTTACTAGAGTACTTATTGAGAGTACTGAAGAGTGTACAAAGACCTCTTGCAATTGTTTTTAGAAAACACTTAATCTCTTATAAACTTACTCTTTTCTTGATACTAATAGAATCACAAGTGTGAGATCCTTGTAGATAGCTTTTAAGCTATCAAACCAAGTAAAAATTATGTGTCCAAAACTTCTTTATCAGTCTTTGTTGTAAAAGATAACAGTAGAATACGAAGAACCTAACAATTACATTAATAAACCCCATTCAAACATGACCTAAAATGAAAAATAAAATTTCACTATATTACATCTATTTACATTCTATTACATTATAAACCATTCTATTTCATTTTATTATATTAAAAACTTTAATTTCAACCAAACACAACCTAAAAATGTAAAAGTTTTGCGGTTTGTTTAATAGGGTAATCGCAGTTTGATCAAACTCAGACCAAACTTTGAGTATTGAAGTGTTTGGTCTGAGTTGAAATATTCTTATATATATAGCTTTGAGACTAATTTAGTCAAAGAGAAAAGCACAAAATATAATTTATGAATAAATTTAAAACTTTTCAAAAACTTAATTATCTAAATTTGATCGAGTTTAGATTCAAACCTATTAAATGATTCTCAAGATTTGAATTCAAACCCGGTTAATTAATTGTCATCCATGTTTCAGACAGTCTCCAAGTAACCTCAAGATGACTTTTGAGGCGCTATACAAGTTTGACAACAATGATTCAAACAACTAAAGTCCTGGACCTATTCAACTGTTCTATATTCCTTCTGTAATTTAACAGTTGCAAGCAGCTGTTGAAAAGGGTATTCGTTTTTTCTTTTATTTTTTCAGGAAAAGCTGCTCAAAACGAACAGGGGGGGTAATGAGTAATGAAAGAAAAAAAATAAGAATATGGGCATGGATTGGCTGATCTTGCAACTTTTTCTCCTGGTGCTTCTGATTCTTTGAAGTTGGAGAATGTGATGTGTGAGGTCTTAGGTCTAAAGGGTTGAAGATGGTATCAATTGTCATTTTTACTAGACCCACCTTGCTCGTTGAATGTGGACTTTCATGTCTCTTTCCAACTCCACTTGTGATCGAGCAATTTCATAGATGCTTCTCTTATCCTAAGACAACAAAGAGGAGAATTACACCTTTTTCTTATTCCCCCTTCTCCTCCGTTCCTCTCATTCGTACATCTCCTAATAGTTTCAAACTTTGAACAATTACTTTTATCAAGCTCGTCACTTTGATTTTTGGTTTAGCTTTTGAGTTAAGTACGTGGTTTATGATACTTGGTTTGGAATTGTTAACATATAACATTGATCATGAATTTCGAGTTTGGTTCAATTTTTTTAGATAAGTGTAAATTTCATATTGAAATTCGATGGATTTTTTTCTTTTTTTTCAACTTTTTATGTTTTAAACTACACCATCTCAAATTTGAAGTTTGCTTTTTTAAAATTTAAGTATAATTTCGATTTGAAATTTGATTGGCTCAATTTTTATTTGTTAATTTTGAATAAGATTGGACCGAAATCAAATTAAAATATTAATTTTGCTTTAAAATGTATTGAAAGATAATAATTTAAGGGTTACTCATTATTAAAAGAAAACTTAAATAAAGCATAAATACAACAACAACACCCGGTAGAAATCTCGCTGAGACGTAAGATCTGGGGAGATCCAATAATACGCAATTTTACTCCTAACTATTGAAAATAGGTTGATATATCTCTCTCTATATATAAGTATATTCATAGACGGAGTTAGCTGAAGTTCAATAGTGCACTAGGCCCTAAGATTCATAAAAATTAAATATTTTTTATTTTTAATATATATAGAGAGAGAGAGAGAGAAATACATATATATATAGGACAGAGTTATTTGGAGTCCAGTGATGCACAGAGCCCCCAAGATTTAAAAACTTAAATATTTGGGCCCTCCTATTTTAAATTTCTAGCTCCGTCACTGAGTATATTAATGGAAATACCAAGAAAATGTATATTAAGGCCTTATTAATTTAAAAATTAATAATTTAAAATTCCTCTAATATAAAATAATATCAAAATGACACAAAGTTGAATTTCAAAAATGAAAAGATAACAATTAAGATAAGTGAGTGTTAGTAAATGTTAAATATTTATAATAAAAATACATATGAAAAAGCATATACTATTTTTAAAGTAAGTGAAATACCTTAAAGTAACTCTGCTCTTTGATATCAAATAACTATTTTAATAAATTAAAATTTTAATATCATAAAAACTATACAAACGAACAAATAATTAATTAGTTAATTATATTTTATGATTAATATAATATTAAATAACATTTAAACTCTACTTTTTGTGATTATATTAAAATAATCACGCAAGCGCGTTTTTGCACTGATCAAAAAGAAACGAAAATGCCTAATCTTTATATTCACTCGTTTTCTCATTATGTACTTTGCTCTTCGTAAATTGTGTGAAAGGCGTCACTTCTATCCCTATCAATGACCAGAAAACACGGGGAATACAATAGGTTGGTTGGTTTGGAGAGAAGAATGGTGATAAGAATTGAAATAAAAATAATGAAAAATAAGAATAGATGTTATCATTGTAATTATAATGGTTGGTTAAGAGAAATGAATAATTATTATTATTATTGAAAATTGTTAGTTTGTAAAAAATATTGAAAAATTAAATTTAATTATATTTTAATTAATTAATTTTTAATGAATTATATTAAAATTAATTAATTACAATATTTTAATTAATAAATGAATTATATTGTAACTAATTAATTAATTATATTTTAACTAATTATAATATTTTAATTAATAAATTAATTATATTGTAATTAATCAATTAATTACAATATTTTAATTAATGATGCTATTTTAATTAATTTTAATTAATTAATTAATTATAATACTTTAATTAATAAATGAATTATATTTTAATTAATTATATTGTAATTGATTAATAATAATATTATTAGTTAAAGAATACCAAACCTTATTAAATAAAAAAAGTATTAATTATTAAACAAAGCTAGAAATGACTCTCATTCCTCTCATAATGGAGAAGAATGGAGAAATACCCCAAAATAAGGAATGAAAGTAAAAACCAAATAATTATAACCTACCAAGTTTTATTTTTCATTCCATACCCATTCCTCTCTCCTCGTACCCACCAAACAAGCATAAGTATTCTTCGAATGTCCAATTAATAACGTTAATTATATATTTAAATAAATTATTTAATAAATACTTTAAATTCAATCTAAATACTTTGCAGTAAAATAAATATAATACTATAAAAAAATTTGAAAATCCAAAATCAAAATTTAAAGTAATAAATTTACCATTCAATTCCTTTTTAAGGGTTGTTAAATAAGTCTAACCGTGAAACTTAGAAGTATTAGATAATGTTTTAAAAACTAAATTGGAAGTTGGGGTTGTTTGTTTTCATTGTTGTTTTTGATTTTTGGTTTTTGTTTTGAACTTCAGTAACAAAAAATTTGTTTGGTTGAGTTTTTAGTTTTTGGTTTTAGTTTTTCCAGTTTTAAAAAATTATGAAAATCATAAAAGGAGTTTTTGTTTCATGTTTTTGTTTTTTTTTTCATAATTTGATTTACTGTCATTTAAATATATATTATTTAATTATTAATAAAAATTATGAATAATTTAATTCAAGATTATATATTTAATAAATTA
>JAOQMR010000005.1:1384454-1404086 GCA_027563865.1 Erythroxylum pelleterianum
TATTAAATTTCATCTATGTAGAGTCCACGTAAATGTGTGGATAAGAATTAATAAAATATGATAGGAACATCATAATTGAAACATGAGATTTAATTCCGGACAAAAGATCTTATTCTCCTATTCCTAGTCTACATCATACAAGTGAGTGAGTGCAAAAATTTTTCACACTCATAAATTTGTGGATGCCTTACATGGTATACTCCTAGAATAGGATGGAAACGGAGGATTTCGTCCCCTCTGACTCTCACAAAGGAGAACGAGGACGAGGAGAATTAACATTTAAAGCTTCTTTTTTTATTACTTACGAGGTGTCTTAGAAGGGTCTCAATTATAGAAAGACATCTTTAAGTCATCTGTACCTAAATTAATTATCGCTTGAGTTGGGTAGGTCCCTTGCGGGAGGTAAAGCTCTAGCTCTAAATTTTAAACGGCTGTATACATGAAGGAGGTTCGAATCTGCAACCTTACTTGAGCCGAAAGAGTCCCTTACTAACTCATCCCGTTACATTTAAAGCTTTAATACATCGTTGTTACAAAAATCCTCAAATATTGCTTTGTTAGTTTGAAGAAAGGGCATTTAAGTAACGTGTTGCTGAGGAGCGCAGGGCTTGCAAACAGTGGAATTTAAAGGTAGAAGGAAGAAACCGACGACCCACAGGACAGCCACAGCCCCACTGTCAGGATTTTCAGCTTTCACGTCAGGATTTTGTTTCACCTAATTTCGTCATCTGACTCCCTGGTGAGATTTGGCTGGCCCAAAATAATCGAAACAAGATATCCGTCTCCTTTCTTCACTTTTATAATGGTGGATTCAATCAGGTATAGCAATACGAACCTATCTTAGTTCGATCAACGTTAATGGGCAAAGAATAGACTGATCGAATTTTAAAAAATATGATCGTTTTAATCAGTTTTGAATAAGACAATTTTTTTTAAAGATTTGATTTAATTTAATAAATTTTGTTATTAAAAATTTATTTATTTATTAATTAATCAGTAATTTTTATAAATTAATTAAATAATTTTTATTTAACTGCTTCTGTATTTAATTAAGCTTTAAATTTTTGGATAAGTAAAAATAATTATTTTTAATCATTTTTAAATTCTTTAATTTTAAAATTTATAATGTTTTAAACTTTAAACTTCTTATCTTATTAGCTTAACTTTCGGTCTGGTTTTGAAAATATTAAATTAATCAGAATTTATATTACTTTTATATTTAAAGATTGGTTCGATAATTAAATGATTTGATGACGTTAGTTCGGAAAAATTAAAATAACGTTATTATAATATTTATGATGAAATATTAGGTTTGATTTAATTAAATATTTACAAATTTTAAGATTTTTTCACTCTCCACCGTTCATCTTCCAGCTGGTGAAGAACACAAGTGTCACTCCACGAACATAATATGTTAGTCGATCTCGACCACTTCCTTAAAACGAGGCACACATTTTCACTCTCAGGATGTCTGAATGCCAATTAAACCATGTGTAGTGTAGGCGTAGGCCATTTTCTTTCTCTTTTTGTATAATTTAATAGAATTAGTGGTCCATTATAATTATCTTAATTTGGACGGTGACACGGAAAACACATATTCTAAGTCATGCAACGACTTTTTGGTACAGATTTACATTCCACAAATACGTGCTGTTACTTTTCCTTACTCTGTCGTTGATCTGTACAGATTGAATATACATTTTTTAATTTGATTTTAAGTTGAAGAAATGATTGAGAATAAATTGAGCATGCATTTATTATGTGTTTGATAAAAATTCAAACCCTCATAAATGAATTAGGATTAGACGGTTTGACTATTAAGTAAATAAATATTAATTTAATTAATGTTATAAACTTATTTAATTTTAATAATAAAGCTTGAATTCAATTCAAAATCAACAAATCACGCTTGAATTGATTGAATTTTGAGTCGAACTTATACGGAGAAAGTATCTCGGGACTTATTTTGAATATTTTGAAAGACCCAATTATTCAATTTTTCGTAAATAACATTATTTTAAAAATTTATTAAAAATAACATTATTTTAAATAGTCCAATTTGAGTTTAAACTGCAGCACTTGTCTATTCAAAATTTGGACCTTTATCAAATTGCATGTTTTCATTGTCACGAACCTGTCCCGGTCCAATGCTATTCCTACATAACTAGAAAGAACATAAACTGGGCTGCATAATATTTGTTAGGACTAAGTTATAATAGGCCAAGAATTCAGTACAAGACCCAGAGAGCTTTACGACCGTGTCATGTTACTCAGGTCCATTGAGATTGGAGCCCAAAAAATGCTTCTTCTTCAACAAGGAACTAAGTCACTTAGACGCCAACTCTTACTTGCACCAAACGAGAAATTGGTACTGGTAAGTGTTAAATTCAAGTCACGCAGCTTTGTACTATTACCTGATTGATAGCTTATGATTGGATCCATAATAATAATAATAATTATCGAATAGATTAATCGTCAGCACCAACTGCCACCGAGAAGGGGACGTTACTATGCCGCCCGAAAACCCAAACAAAAGGCAAAATGCCAAAAGTGCCACGCACACTCATCTCCCCACTTTCCAATCTCTTCTTTTCTTCTTGATTATATTTTTATATATGTCTGTGTTTGTATAAGATATAAGATTCAACTTCTTGGTCTGTATCTGAATCCATCATCGTCACTCCTCTGCTCCGTTGTTTGAATGGCGTCCCTCTCTTTTGCCTCTCATCCGTCTCTTCAAAGCCGAGACGACGCCGTTGCTCTTCTTAACAATGATAAGAAGAAGAAGAGCTCGTTTTCATACTCTTCCAGTCCCTCGTACTTGCTGGGCTTGAGTCCGAAGCCGAGGAGCTCTGGTTTTTCATTGAACGCGGGATGTTCGGGGGCTGGAGTTGCACGCGCCAGTGCGGTGGAGGTGGTTAAGGAAGAGGACGTGGAGAAGAGGAAAGAGAAGGATAGAGTTCTGAGAGTAGGTGTGGTGTGTGGTGGCCCTTCTGCTGAGCGCGGGATTTCACTCAACTCTGCGAGATCAGTTCTTGATCACATTCAGGTGCTTGCTTTGGTTCTTATTGTTTATTACCCACTCTCTGTTTCTCGAGTAGATAATAATCTGATATGAATTAAAAATAGACCTGTTCATAGATCAAATCCGTTGCTCTAAAAAGTTCTTAAATAGTTTAGAAAACTCGAACCCAATACTTCAAATACTAGAGATGCTTCAGGGAGTCCTTCAATCACTTGAACTCATTAAACTTCAACTTAGCTCAAGCTTGAAGACACGTTCTTGGTACAACTTATACGAATAAAGTCTAGGCATTAACCATAACTTGACTAAAAGGCTTGAACTCAAAAAATCTAAATGAATCAAGGTTGAATGTAGCAAAGTTCGGCTTGTTTTTTTTTTTTTTTCCCCTGATAAGCTCGCATGTGCAACTAATGAATAAGGTTGATCAAGCTTGAATATAGGAAAGTTTGTGCTCTTTCTTGTAGATAAACCGGCACTTCCTTTTTTTCAGATAAATTGGCAGGTGCAGATAATAATTTTTAATGAATAAAGCTTCATAAAGTTTGGATGTAGCAAAGTTCATATCTGCAGGTGCATGTAATAATTTGTAATGAATCAAGCTTGAACGTAGCAAGTTCAAACTTTTTATAAACCCACAGGTGCAAGTAATAATTTAGTTCATTTGATAGGCCAAACTACGGGCTTGATTACGAGTCATTGGTGATATTCGAGACCTCATTGCAAGCAATGCGAATTAATTATCCCTCCTTGCATCTTGCCTCTTTCGACTAAACTGATTACAACTATAGTTTGATTGCTAAAAGAAAATTGATGAAAGAGTATTTCATTAAAAATAGAGTTCCTTTTGAAGAAATTAAATCATACTTTGTCTTTGGAAAATAGTTACTTGGTATAATTAACCCTTTTTTATCTTATTGACTTATTATAAGAGCGGATTTGTAACAGGGAGATGATTTGCATGTCAGCTGCTATTACATAGACTCTAATCTTAGTGCATACGCCATATCCTCTGCGCAGGTTTGTACATGAGCTGTTCATTCTTTAGGCCTATTTGGTTGATTGTTGATAGTGGTTTATTGCATGAAACGAACAAGTAGTGGTCAAACGTGTTGTTAGATGTTAGCAGCAACTGCCAAATGCACATGATTTCGGTTTTTTCACTTAGTTTCATCTTGCGTTGTTTAGAATATGATAGTTTCTATCTATAAAAAAATGTTGATGGCTTTGCTTTGTTTTGGTCGCATCAAATGATAAGAAGCCCTGTTACATAAAATGAAGTGAACTAATTTATTAGTCTTTTCATTACAATGTTCAAAATTTTGGCTTTCTATCCCAAATTTCAGGTATACTCAAATACTCCTGCAGATTTTGATTTCAAACTCGAAAGGTTAGCAAAATTTGTACTTTCTTTTTATTTTAATTTAGTGTAACTATGTTGTTGCAGTTGAAAATGGTGAGAACACTAATTGTCTGACTTTTGCAGCCTTGCCCTAGGTTTTTCATCTTTGTCTGAATTTGCAGAACACCTCACAGCTTCTGTGGACATAGTATTCCCTGTGATTCATGGTCAATTTGGTGAAGATGGTGGCATCCAGGTGTAGTACATCCTTCATTATTGCTAATGTTCTATGCAATGCACATATGGCCATCGTGAAAATATCTGATGTAAGGTTCTGACTTGGTTTGATTTTTGGTGAGAAACCTTCAGGAGCTTTTGGAAAATTACAATATTCCATTTGTTGGGACAGGATCGAAGGAGTGCTGTCGAGCATTTGACAAGGTATTTGAAATCTTATTTCCTTGTTCTCAAAGTTGATTGGGTGCTGACATCTCACATGCAATCCTCTTTGAGAAATTATTAACATCTTTGTAAGATCTATAATGCATCACATTTCTGAAAATTGTTGATTCAATGCTCTCAAATATGAAAATATTTCCAGAATACAATTGTTAAGTTGCTGCATGAAGATATATTCATATTTCCCAACTAAGATAGGTTCCAATCAAAACTAGCACCTTACTGCATAACCTAAACTACATGATGCCAATTGGAGTTATACATAACCATGGTGAATTGAGCCTTTAAGGTCCTTATTGTTTTCACAATTGGCCATTTAACTATTGCAGTATGATGCCTCCTTGGAGCTCAACAAGCAAGGATTCTTAACTGTTCCTGGCTGTTTAGTCCAGGTATTCATCTTCCCTGCTTGACACTTACCATTTGCTTGTCACAGCTACTTATTTGGTTCAGTGCTGCTTATGCATGCCCAATTCAGAATATGTGTAACTAGGTCAGAAAGATTTACTGTATCTTCTTTTCTTTACCGTTATTTGGTTATAGTTGTATTTGCTTACATACAATTGGTAATACAGGGCTCAGAGATGGACAAATCTGTATTATCCAAGTGGTTTGAGATCAATAAATTGGATGATAGATCTGGGAAAGTTGTGGTAAGTGAAGTACAGCAAAAACCAAATGCCCACTGTTGAATGATTCAACATTTGGTTTCCCTAAGCTTATGCTTCATATTTCAGGTAAAGCCAACCAAAGCAGGATCAAGTATTGGAGTTACTGTTGCATATGGTGTTGCTGATTCTCTTAAGAAAGCGAATGATATCATCTCTGAGGTAATTCCTTTTTCTGCTACCTGATTTGAACTTTGAGATTATTGATCTTCGTAAACATGTGGCTAACTTCAAGATAACTGGCAAATCACTTTGAAGTTACATTTAGTGCTGAAGATTATACCTTGGGAAATTTTAATAGTTCTTTTCATAGAAACCCTTCAAGTTTTGATCAATTCCTTCATATGGAACTGATATTAAAAGGAGCTTTAATTAACCAAAAGACGAGATAATTTTCCTCTATGCCTGAGATACCCAAGGAAAAGTTTGGAACTTCGTCTTGAACTCTGAAGATAATAGAAACTTATTTCCCATTTTAGCATCTAATTAAATTAGGTATGTTATACACTGCCTGCCAAAATTTGACTATTAGATTATAGCTGGACGATTTGACCATGTGAACTAAAACTTTCTCCTAATGTTTGGAAGGGGATCGACAGTAGAGTACTAGTTGAGGTGTTTCTTGAAGGAGGCAGTGAGTTTACAGCCATTGTCCTTGATGTGGGGTCTGGTGTTGATTCTCACCCTGTCGTTCTTCTGCCAACAGAGGTATATTCTCTTTGTGCTTTTGACTTTGATTTTTTAGAATAAGGTCATGGTTCCAACGAAGCTACTGATGGAGTGTTTGGTTTTCATAATGTGGCACCAATGTACAGGTGACACTTCAGTTTCATGGCAGTGTTGATTTGAAAGAAAAGGATGCAATTTTCAACTATCGGAGGAAGTATCTACCTACAAGACAGGTAATGCAGCAGTACCTCTGAGGATTGCTAAATTACAAGACATCTTCTTGTTTCCTTTTGAGGTACAAAAGGGTTACAAGAAAGGATTTTGTACTATCAACTGAGTTCTGCATTCTCAAATGCTTATATGCTACCGAATATACGATATTCTTACACATTTGATTTCTACACAGGTAGCTTACCATACTCCACCCCGTTTTCCTGTTGATATTATAAAAACTATTAGAGAAGAAGCATCTCTGTTATTCAAACAACTTGGCCTGCGTGATTTTGCCCGCATAGATGGATGGTTTTTTCCTTCTTCAGTGAATCCATTCTCAACTTCCAACGAAAAGTTTGGAATGAATGAGTCAGGCTCAATAGTGTTTACTGATATTAACTTGGTAAGTCAATCTCTATGTTTGGCAGTAGTTTTATTGATTCTCATTCTTATGGTTTTCATTATATTCATTCTATATTTCAGATCAGTGGCATGGAGCAGACCAGCTTCTTATTTCAGCAAGCCTCAAAGGTAATCTTCATTACAATTTTCTGCTGTAAGCTTCTAAAGAAAGGTTTAGTGTTAGCGTGCTTTATACGTATGTGCCAGTCATTTATCTGTAGCCATCTTGAACTGAATACTTATTGAAGGCTAGCATCTATTCTTTAGAGGTGCATTGTTTGTTGTCAAGTGAATCCAGGAAGCATATGCCTGAAGGTTTAGAATGCTGATCAAAAGCTATCACATATAACTTGATATTGATTGAATTGCGGTGTAGGGATGGCTTGAATTTGGAACCTTTTCTCTAAAGGTTTCTTTGTTGTGATCAGTGGTGAAGTTTGAAAAGAGATGTTTATCAGGCATCCTTGAGGCTAAAAGCACCACTCAAATTCACATGCTAATTAAATTTCATGACTGTACGAAAAAAGAAGTAATTGTGACTCATTGATTGTAGCCTATTTCATGTATAAGCCTCTATTTCTTTGACACGCTTCCTTTCTTGTCCAGGTCGGATTTTCTCATTCAAACATCCTGAGAAGCATTATTCGTCATGCTTGCTTGAGGTTTCCCCATCTTCAACCATACAACGATGTATCAGTCCATCTGCTACACAAGTCACGGCCCAGGGAAGTTGCTCGTAAAGTTTTTGTGATATTTGGAGGAGACAGTTCAGAACGTCAAGTATCCCTTATGAGTGGAACGAATGTTTGGCTCAACTTGCAGTCATTTGATGATGTAAGTTGGGGTAGCTACATGATTTCTTAGGTTGCATATTGGGTACCTTGCCACTAGGACTTTATACAGTTCAGGGAGGTCAGAGAAACGGTTGGGAGACATAGCTTTAAAATCTTCACGAATAGAAATTGTAGGAATCCTTTGGATATTTAGATTGGCTTTATAAATTAATGAAGACCTTCTCCATTTGAAAAGACACCCTAATAACGTTTTACCTCGTATGCATAGGTAGGGGAATATAGGTCAAAAAGTTTCGGGGATCTATGCTTGGCCCTGAACTAGCTCTGGCCACCAAATTCAGAATTTGTCTTTTTAAAAAAGCAATGCCTTTGGCTTACCTTTTATATGACTTTGTATATTCCCATTAGGGTAGGTACAGTGAACTTTGATGCCTGAAATATGAGATCTTTTTTTTTTGTTTTGCCCTCAGCTCGATGTAACTCCTTGTTTACTTGCCCCCTCAAGTGACCATTCTTCTGGTCAACATACAGATGGAATGGATGCAGATGCTGGTTCTAGAGTCGTTTGGTTACTGCCGTAAGTGCTGCTTTCTATGTTTGTTCACTTCTTTTTTCAACACTTATTACATCTTCATGAATGTTATAGTTTGCTCCTTGCTTTCAATCCAGATACTCTCTTGTACTCAGACACACAACAGAGGAAGTTCTTGATGCCTGCATAGAGGCAATAGAACCAGCTCGGGCTGCATTGACATCTCAATTGCGCAGCCAAGTGATGGTTGATTTAATGGAAGGGATTAAGAATCAGAGTTGGTTTCCTAAATTAGATGATGAACCACCTGTAAGATTTTCATTGGAGAAGTGGGTCAAGCATGCCAAGGAAGTACAGGCTACAGTTTTCATTTCAGGTTTCTTTTGCTAGGCTCATTAACTGAAGTTGCCTTCGTTCCATTTTATTGTCTAAATTTGATAACGTTCTATCTTTTATACACTATAGGTTTCAAACTTTTTAAGATAATCTTGTTCTTGTATCCTTTAGAAGCTTTACTTCACAAGCTGATATAGCTTCTGGAAACTGCTGATTTATGAACTATCATCTGATGCCTTCTACAGTGCATGGAGGCATAGGTGAAGATGGCACGCTTCAGTCTATGCTAGAGGCTGAAGGAGTTCCACACACAGGTTTGTTCAAATAGATACATATTCAATTGAAAGCTAAATTTTCTTGTTAAAGTAACATACTTTTTTTTCTTTGCTTTTAATTATAAAGGCCCAGGTGTCATTGCTTCAAAGACTTGTATGGACAAAGTTGCAACATCATTAGCTCTTAGTCATGTATGGTAAACTGAATTAAATTATGCTGTTTCTTAGGTTACCTTAATAGTTGTCTTCATTTTGGATTTTGTATCATACATGACAAGTATCCTGATCCCTTGAACTTTACAGCTTGCAGAAATGGGTGTTCTGACCATAAACAAATATGTACGCACAAAAGAGGAACTATTAAGTGTACCTATAGACAAGACTTGGCTTGATATAACCTCAAAGCTTCAATGTGATACATTGTGTGTTAAACCAGCAAGGGATGGGTGCTCGACTGGGGTCGCAAGATTATGGTAGGCTTATGCCCCTTGTTATTTTTACCTCCCTCTCTCTTGTTTCTTTCATCTATCTGCCTTTGTTGTCGAGTAATTATGATGCTGTTTTGGATCTTGTGTGCATGAATGGATATCAGTTGCACCAACTCTTTGTGGAATATTATTTTGTTTATAATGAGCATTTGTATTCATCAATTTTTTCATGTAGCTCTCGGGAGGACCTTGCTGTGTACTTAAAAGCGTTGGAGGATTGTCTTTTAAGGATTCCAGCTAATAGCTTTACGAAGGTATAAAATCCTGGATGTCAATTTCTTTATGTTTCAGTTGAGCTTGATTCGTCACTGAGATGAAGGAATCACTGCTTATGCACTTTTTGGTTTGACTGATTTCAGACTCATGGAATAATTGAGATGCCAAACACTCCTCCTGAGCACTTGATTTTTGAGCCTTTTATTGAGACTGATGAGATTATAATTTCATCCAAATCAACGGGTGAAAATGCAGATCGTCTTATGTGGAAAGGAAACAGTCGATGGGTAGAAATAACTGTTGGTGTCATAGGAAAACGTGGATCAATGCACTCACTGAGTCCAAGTGTTACAGTCAAAGAAACTGGTGATATTTTAACCCTTGAAGAAAAGTTTCAAGGTATGCCTTCCTCATTGCATTTTACCTCTAAATGAATTTCTCTCAAACTTGTTTGCTGGTTTATGGCATGTCAATGTTGGCATTGCGGTTTTGTCTTATTGAACAAATCACAATAGTAATACACAAATGTAAGAAAGCTTCAAGTGCTGCAGTTCATTAGAGAAAAGAGGAATTTACTGATGCAGTTGAAATTTCTGGCTGTCCTTAACAGAGTTTTAGTCACTTGCATTTACACAGTCAACTAGCATGATGAGTTTATTTCTAGAATGCCATTTCTCATTTCTGGCGTTCTAATTGAAATATTACATTACAGGGGGAACTGGCATCAATCTTACTCCGCCGCCTCCGTCAATTGTTAGGTTTGTGTTTTCTTTTTCTGTTTGCTGATTTTAAGTTTCGGCAGGCGCTTCTGCAGTCAGGCTGCTGTAATCTAGTGTCTGTCTTATAAACTGTTCTTCTGTCACTGACTAAACCTTCTTCATGAACCAGTAATGAGGCTTTAAAGAAATGTAAGCAACGCATTGAACTGATTGCAAACACTCTACAACTAGAAGGGTTTTCAAGACTGGATGCTTTCCTTAATGTTGACAGTGGAGAGGTCTGTGATATATCGACGCGATCAACTCTTCTTGATTTTACGCCTCTCGATCCATTTCATATCTTTTATCGTTCTCCCATTAACCAATTCCTTTCCTTCCCACCTTATCGGATTCTTCATTTTCTTTTGATTCAAGCTTTTGTTCAATTGCTTGTAGGTACTGATTATTGAGGTCAATACTGTGCCTGGAATGACTCCATCCACTGTCCTGATTCATCAGGTATATTAACATAGAAATATCTACTTAGGAACCAACAACTTGCAAGAAACAAGTTACTAGAATTTTATGTCAGGGCCTGACATATTGGATATTTTGCTCATCTCAGGCACTAGCAGAGCAGCCTCCTATGTATCCTCACCAATTCTTCCGTACATTGCTTGATTTGGCGTCAGAAAGGGGTCTGTAGCTTATGTCTCCAAAGTTCCGGGAAGAACTCTGTAGCTTAGAGCTGGTTGTCCCTATACATATCGCACATATTCCTGCCTGGTGTATCCTAATCACTAAAATTAAGAATCTGGGAAGGAAGATTGTTCAACAACTGTTGTGTCTCTGTTTTTGTGTCTGATTCACGAATTTGATATTATTAATGATGTTTGTAGAAGTGTTAGAAGAAGACTGGTTTCTTTCGTTTAATGTCAATGACACAAAGACATCAATAAATATGAAACAAATAATAATCCTTATGAATACGTGTTGTTATTTTGCTTTTCCCTTTTATTTTATATAAACATGTCACATGCTTCATTATCTTTTAATGTGTATTTACTTAAAATAGTATTAAGTGGTAATCAATTTAAAATTTATATTATATTTTATATTTAAATCTTATATTATATTATATTTGAGTTAAAATTAAACTTAAATTAGATAAAAATATTTTTTAAGGTTTAATTGGTCAAAAATAAATTTAAGAGAAATAATTAAACTATTAAATAAAGTAATGATTATTTCGAATTTTTATGTTTATATTTTGAAAATTTTTAATGATAAATATTTATAATTACTATTATTTCGATTGGTACTGAAATAAACTTTTAAGAATAAATGGTAATTCTTACCGGTCCGACACGTCGAAGGGGCAAAAGCCATGTTCTAGAAAACAAAGACAAGGGGTCGCATTCCGCCGTTGATCTTTCCAAATTTGACCAGTGCATTCAGAAAAGTAAAAGCTAAAGATTTCAAAAAAAATTTTGCCAATGAAATGGCAAAGCAATCTACGCGCAGCCGCCATTAAAACAGTTTGAACTGTTAGGACACCAACGGATGACTCAAAGCAGACAAGTGTCGAGCTTTTCTTGAATCCTCGGACACCACATGCTTAGTTTTTGAAAGAAGAGTTAAGAGAACAGTCGTAGAATACTGTTACCTTGTGTGTTTAGGCCGGACTTCACGAACAAAGACTTGGTCTTTTTCGCCTTTGTCCGCCGACCGGCTTCAGGTATTGTGTTCCTCGCTTTTCTGTACATTCTCTGATCTGGGTTTGAGGCCTCTACCTACGTTAATTTGGTCTATTCTGTAAACTTTCTAGGATTTTTAGTTGCTCTGCTTATTCATGACTTGTTAAAAGTGTCATCTTGATCTGTTGCTGACCTTCGTTTTGATGTGAACTGTGCATGATCGTGGTATGTTAAGACACATACATGTGTTCTACTCTGTTCTCTTTATTGCAATATGTTGCTTTGGTATTCGATTTGTCTGAATACAAGAAGTAAATTAAGTTATACCTTTCTGCTTTTGGATTGTATTGTCTGCCATCTTCATGGTTCTTTATCACAAGTTTTGAACTATTTCGTGAGGATCTAAGTGATTTCAGGAAATTTCTGTTTGGTGGTGGGAGCCATTATAAGACTTTGATTTCTTTTCGTGCTCTTTACTATGAAGCAATTATGTTTCGTATGACTCGATGGCAAGCAGGATTTGAAGTGCATTCATAAAGTGGACCGTGCCTGGTTGTCAGCCTATGTAGTTACCTGATTCTTCTAGTATGTTACCTGTGTTTTTTTTAACAGGTTTTAGAGGAAGTTATGCTTCCAATGCAGTGAATTTGGTGATTATCCATGATTGAAGTTTCTGAAGATGATGAGATTATATTTGGGTTAGTTTCTTGGAGTTCGCCATAGGTAGACCTTGTAGTGAAACAATTCAAAACCAAGAAATTTAATAAACACAGCTCTGGGAAGAATGGGTTTGGACAGTTTTGGAGGAGGCTTTGCAGAAGCAAAGGAAGAATTACCTGCAAATACAATTGGAAATCGATTCAAGGCTGATAAGAGTGAAGTGGGCATTCTTGGCATTTCGACTTCTCGAAAGGCACTCTTGAGTGACAAGGATTTCAGTACAGCAGAGACAGAGAAATTGAGAATCATTCCCACTCGGTTAAAGTTACTGAAGATCAGTTCCAGCAGCAATATAGGTTCACCATCAGCTAAATTCAGAAAGTTAGCTGAAGAAAGAGATGAAATGTCACGTTCTGTGCCTTCCCCTACAAACCAAGTTGTTCATCACCGTTTTGGAGGACTTCATCTTCAGAAAATTGATTGGTCATCAGTATGGGACATGGGCTCTAAGTGGGTCAGAAATCCCTATAACATGGTGCTTCTGCTATGGATTACCTGCGTTGCAGTTTCTGGAGCAATTCTTTTCCTTGTAATGACAGGAATGTTGAACAGTGTCCTACCAAAGAAGTCCCAAAGAAATGCCTGGTTTGAGGTTAATAATCAAATCCTGAATGCTCTCTTTACTCTTATGTGTTTGTACCAACATCCAAAGAGATTCTACCACCTTGTACTTCTTTGTAAGTGGAGGCAAGAAGACATAGTCACACTCAGAAAAGTATACTGCAAAAACGGTACATATAAACCAAATGAATGGGCTCATATGATGGTGGTTGTTGTGTTATATCACATCAATTGCTTTGCTCAGTATGCTTTATGTGCCCTTAACTTGGGATATAAAAGATCCCAACGACCTGCTCTAGCCGTTGGTATCTGCATCTCTATTGCAATTGGTGCTCCTGCAATGGCAGGTGTATACTCCATTGTTAGTCCCCTTGGTAGGGAATATGACTCCAAATTTGATGAGGAAGCACAGAATCAAAATCTTTCCCGTGAGACTAATCATCCTAACCGCCGAAAATCTATAGAGAAAAGATTCTCATTTGCCTCAAAAAATGAGCTGACAAATGTCGAGAATGCACCTGTATGGAGAGGGGGTTTATTTGACATTTGGGATGACATTGTTGTAGCTTACCTTTCTCTTTTCTGCAGTTTTTGTGTTTTTGGGTGGAACATGGATCGACTTGGGTTTGGGAACATGTACGTTCATATTGCTACCTTTCTCCTCTTCTGCACGTCTCCTTTCTGGATCTTCAATTTGGCTGCTGTAAACATAGATAATGATTTGGTCAGGCAGGTTCTTGGATTAACTGGAATTGTTCTTTGTTTGTTTGGTCTACTATATGGTGGTTTCTGGAGAATCCAAATGAGAAAGAGATTCAATTTGCCAGGGACCACCGCATGTTTTGGCAAACCAGACATAGCAGATTGCACTCTATGGCTCTTCTGTTGTTGGTGCTCACTTGCTCAGGAAGTCCGAACGGCTGACTTCTATGATATTGTGGAAGATAAGTTTTGCAGAAAGGAAACTGAGGAGATAAATCAGCCCAAACTCTCCCCATTACCCCGTGAAGAAGGATTAAGTCAGTTCAGATACAATCCAACCTCTCCATTTCGAGAAAACATTTGGCAGTCCAGTTTTCATACTGAATCATCTTCAAGTCCTAACCAAGTTCTAGAGGGTCACTACACTCCCGACAGGCATCACAGCAAGTTGGCTGAAGAATATTCAGCGAAAGATAAAGAGTACCTAATGAAACCACCCGATTCGCTATCAATGCAGAAAGGTGACTACAGCCACAAAACATGAAGTTTGTATATGAGCAAAGTGAACTGCTTGAGCTTTCAATTCAAAGAACTTTCATAATGAAAATTCACAAGAATTTGAACAATTTAGGCATCAGATCTCCTGAATCATCAGCAAATGGTTAAGGTCAAGTTAACAGCAAGAATTTGTTCACCAATTGTACTTGGTCAGTAAACTTCAGAAACTTTTTCTTTTTGAGCATATAGTTGTCAAATTGTTGTTCCATTTTGATCCAGGCATCAGCCGCATACAGATCCTGAAATTCATGCCAGTTTGAAGTATTATACTGTGATCATGCCAGTTGAAGTTTGTTTTCTGTCAATGCAAAAGGTGGAATGTTACGTTCTGATCATTGTTCTCCAGGCAATTTTTACCCAAAAGTTTGTCTTCATTGTACAGCATGTTTTTTCCAATCATTTGTGCCCTTTTTTGGACAAAACTTGACAGCTTTTGGTTTGTATACTATGAACAAAGAGCAAGGAATTTAAAAACTACAGAAATACCGATGTAAGCAAATTAATGGAGTTTCTACTTTGAATCATTATTTATTACTTTGTACGTTAAGTGCAAGCAATAGTTCGTGAATCACGTGGTTCGGATAAATCACTTGATGAATTAAGTGATAGGATCGATTCAAGTGATACTTGCAAGCTTCAACATATATTTATTCCCGATCATACTCTTTTAAGGTTGGGTTGAGTTCAAATTTTTCTTATCCGACACAGTTCTTCAATCTTTTGGGTTGAAAGGCTCTTAAAATTACTCAATTCACTGCTTGGATCACCCTGTCAAGTTTTACTCAATCTTACAACACTAACGCGGCTGAGAAACATTAGAATGTTGAATATAAATGCCAGTTTCTACTTCTGTGAATTTGTCACAGAATGAATTTATAATAAAGTAACAATCTTTGTACAGTTCTTATTTGGTAATTAAGAACATACAATCTCAATCCAGAACAGATTACAAATGTACAGCAATAGAAAGACCCCTTTGATCCGAACCAGACCCAACTTGTGAACGAAGAACTCCCAAGTAATTTCCTAAATAGTCAGAAGAAGAGTAGGCAACGATCGAATCCAAAGATCTCCAGGGTTACTCCGCCATACTGTGTGACTCTTATGCCTTACTCTCCAACTACTTTTTGGCTTCAAATACTTGACTGTGAGCCATGTGTTGAAGTACTCTCTAATCTCAGTGATCTTACCATCTTTAACGATCCAAGCATGCACCCAATAAGCTGCTTCACCTTCCCATCCTTCAGCAATCACACGTTCTCCGATCACATCGATGGTTCTCGGAACAAACAGGAATTCTGTTTGGTCCTTAGACTCTCCACTTGTGAGCATCCTCATCATGTGCTGGCAGCGAGGAGGTCCATGAAACCACCACTCCACATCACCTGCCAAGAGGTTTGCTATGGTGTTCCTGTCACCTTTTGCCAATGCCTTGTATAACCCATGAACAAGCCTCTTGTTTTGCTTTTGTGGGTCAGAGTCTGATTTGCTCCTCGGTGTAGTAGTTATAGTTTCTTCAGATGCCATTGTTATTGTGTTATGGAAAGGTCACAGAATGTTCACGTGTGTGACCAAAGGGAAGCCATCTATAGAGAGGAAGTGCTGACGATTAATATAATGACAGCCATTATCGTGAAGATGTGACAGATTTTACTGTCTGATTAACGACAAACCTTGGTTGTTTGTGATCAACGCTCAATCATTTCAAGGACATTGTTCTAAAGAGATTGAAATGTGTAGCCATTTGAATACTTGAAAACGAAGGGGTTGTTTTCTTCTTCATGCAGAATGATCCTGGAACCTGTACTTTGTTAATTACGACAAGACTAAGTGACCTCAAGGTTCATATCGATTGCTCAACGTTACTGAGATATCTACCCACCAACATTAACAATAACAACAATTAAAAATTTTGCTAAAACTCAATGCTTAGAAAGGTCTTTAATACAGTCTTACTCTTAAGTAATGGAGAGATTGTTTTCGAATAAAATATAACTATGTAACGAAAAATAAATAACCAACGAATATTTATAAACTTATGATTTGCTAATTAGTCCATCGCGTGAGGACTAATTAAGGATTGTCAAGGAAGATGGTATGGAGGGTTCCTTCATAACATCGGCAGCGGTTCTCTTGCAACTGCAGAACTATGGAGCGTCCATTCGAGTTTTTCATTGGGTGAGGCGCTAGGCTATCGACGAGTAATTGTTGAAGTGGACTCCCTTGAACATCCTCTCCTCCTCCAAATTAGTTTTAACTGACGATCTTTTGTTTGTGACAGGTACACGAGGCTTATTACAACATAACTGGGAGGTGCACCTCTAGCATGTGTATCGCAAAGAGAACTAGTGCGCAGATTGGATGGCCTCCCTCGCATTGGTCTTCAATCCAGGCTTGCATATCCTGCAAGAACTTTCGATGACTGCTCGGGACCAAATTCATCGTGACCAGCACGATGTTTTGTACCGTAGAACCCTACGTTAGCTAGGGTGTTGTTGTGTGTTTTTTAGTTTTATGTTTGTTTTCTCCTTTTGTAGTAAAATTTTTTTTTGCTAAAATGCGAGACTTAGAGAGATCTTTAATACAGTCTTATTCTTAAGTAGTTGAGAGATTGATTTCAAATAAAATATAACTATGTAATGAGAAATAAATAACCAACAGATATTTATAAACTTATGATTTGCTAACATAATATAATTATATATAATTAATGTAGATTGGCTTATCATCCTTTTTTTTTAAAACATATTCCAAACAGCCAAAGGTTGATTGTGTTTACTTATGCTGAATTGGAATAGAGTTAATTAGTTTATTAATTTGTCACAGACACTGCAAATTCTAATTCAAGCCAAGATTTTGGTATCTTATTATGCTAAATTTTGAGTTTTGAATGTGAACATGAGATTATTAATGAAATTAGATGTGATATTGCTAGCTGTTTTCTGTCCACTTTATGCTTTGAGATCTCCGATTTTATCATACGATCAACATGTGAAAGTGGTATGTCTAATTACTAGAGGATGTGATCCTATGGCCTAACCTGTCCCTATTTGGTCCATACGAAAGAATGACTTGGATCAAATGGGGATAAATTAAGGTCAGAATAAGGGGAACAGAAAATTTCAGGCGAATTACTAGAGCAAGTCCTAGTTACATCTACAATCGAGATAGAAACCGAGCTTTTCGTGGTTCAAAAATGCTAAATCTCGTCTCAATCATCATTTGTAAGGAGAAAGCTCCTTGACTTGGACCCTTCGAATTTAAAAGGTTACAATTTCGAGTCAGCAAAAAACAATTCATCTAAAAATTAAAAATAATATTAAGTCAGAGAGTAAAAATACACATTAAATTAAAAACATTCAATTTATTATTTAATTTTTAATCAAATAATTTGTTAAATTATATAATTTATAAATTTGTGTGTGCGCGCATATATATATATATATGAAATTTTCAAACTCTTATTTAATTAAATTTGATAATAGCAATCACGGATCCTCGTGGGCCATCAAGAACTTTTGGGCCTTTGACATTTTTTAAGTAATTGCAAGATCTTTACTGTAGAAAAAAGAAACCAAAACACTCATGACTCAACTTTATTCAATATCCACATAAATAAATTATGTATTATGAATATGATTAAATTTGGATTATTATTGAAGGAAATTTTTAAATACCAAAAAAAAAAATCCGACCTGCCGGATTCGAACCAGCGACCTAAGGATTAACCGTGGGGTTTAACCCGACTACAGTCCTCCGCTCTACCAACTGAGCTAAGGTCGGTTGATGCTATTGGGGTTCAAACATAAGAAACTGAAATTTGTATAGTTAATATCTATGCACAGTGACAGATTCTTTCATTGAAGTCAACTTTCACCTTGATCTTCAGTACATGGAAATATCAGCCACTCGTCTGTGAATGAACTCATTAACTCACTAGATTCCACCATTAATGGAGGCTCTTCAACTCTTGAAATGTTCTGACATTGACCAAATACAGTAGTACTACTCATAACTATATTATTACTAGAGTTATCTACACAAGGGTTATTATCCAAATTCTTCAAAAACCCTCTCCACCAATCATAGGAAGCGGCATGAGCACTCTCCCCCCACTCAAAACCCGCCGGTGATGGTTCTCCAACTCCAAGTGCACGGGGTGGCGCCGCCAACACTGACGGTGAAGTGGTAGACCATACAGGGTCAGGAGTTGGCAAAGAGTTCGTTACAGAGTAGCCATAGAACTGAGAAGTACTAGCAACTGAAGAAGTAGAAGTTGTGTCAATGTCATCTTTTGAAGTAATAGCTGATCTGTGAAGCTGCAGAGCATGTGCAACTTCTCTTCTAGCTTCAGCCATGTTAATGACACGATCATGTGTAGCCTTTCTTTTTTGAGATCGCCTCTTTAGAGGCGCTTTTCTCTGAGAGTTACAACCACTACTGTCCATGGTTTAGCTATGGCTATGGCTTCCTTCTACCGTTAAAACTGGGGTTAAAGTTGAGTGGAAGAGCGGAAGTGGGTCATATAGATGGAAACATGTAAGCTGACACGTAGTGAGATCAGTTGACACATCAATGTTGTAGGGTACAACTTCAAGTTGTCCAAGAGCTTTCATGTTCTGAATCACCGCTTCCCCTGTATGTGATGTCTTGTCAGGTTAGCTTGTAAAATATAAATCAGTAAAATAAAAAAGTTAAAAGGTTCGACTAATTTTAAATTGTGGATGTTAAAGGTTAAATATAGTTAAATAATTTAAAATATAATTAAAAGAGGTTTGATTTATTTTAAGTTATAAGAAATTATTAATTTACAAAATTAACTGATTAATTAATAAATTAATTAATTTTTAGTAATAAGAACTATTAAAGTAAATTAAATCAAAAAATTAAAAACTAAAACCGGAAAATTAAACAGTTGAAAATTTTCATAGTCGAACCGGTTGAATTTTCTAATCATACGTTGATAGATTGTTATTTAGGGTGATAAATTGGTCTAGATTTAATTGAATTTTACTTAAAGTTGTTAAATTTAATTGAATCTCAATTGAAGTTATTAGATTAAATCTAATTTATTATTTGAATTGGATAATTTTTAAATTAAAAAGTATAATAAATTAAAATAGTCTAAATTTATTATAAATTAAATTAATTTGAACTAATTTTAAACTTAAATTTAAATATTTGAATATTTAAACTTAATTAATGTCAAATTTTGATTTCAAATTAATAGCTTTAATAGCTTAAATTCCAGCTCTAACTTAAAATTGATTTAAACTAAAA
>JAOQMR010000005.1:1409834-1422653 GCA_027563865.1 Erythroxylum pelleterianum
GTTTTAGGTGCAGTATGCAGCATAAACAATTACGAAGTTAAACATTGTCACTCAAAGTAGAAACTACGAAAGGAACCGCAAGTTCCATCCCAAGAAGTACATATAACAGATTGTTGAATTTATCTTTTTGGATAATCTAAAATAAGAACAAAGTCCATTAGTATTTGATTATTTGTGGATAATGAAAGGTACTAATACTTGAAATATAAAGATATTATTTATTAATAATAAAAAAACGATCTGATTCAGTCAATTCAATCGTAAAAATTTTAAGTCGGCAAATATTTTAGTTTGATGTACTTCAATAATTATTGTTATTAAAAATAAGCCAATTTATTAATTAATTGACTGAAATTCATAAACTAACTAATTTTTATAAATTAGAACAAACCGTTTAGTTTTCATTTAATAGTAATTTTCTTTAATTAAACTTCAACTTCAATAAGGATATTCTTATTTTTCAATTTTATTTTAATTTTTTAGTTTTATTTATTCATTACTTTATATCACTTTTATGATAATCTAATAATACCGGTGAAACTTTTAAACAAAATTTTTTAAAAATATTATATTTGATTTCAAAGATGTATTTTAATTAGTGAGACAAACTCTATTAAAATAAGTTTAAGGCTCTTAATAAAAGATTAAAAAGCAACAACATATTAGAAAATTAAAAAAAGATGCTTACCCGAAGAAGAAATATATGTTAAGATCTTGTAAATATTAATTGGATCCAACCCTTAAAGTGATTTAATTAGATAATGTGACTTAAGGATTGTGAATTTCACTGTTATGAGAAAAGTTTTTACCCGGATAACTTGTGCCTACTTGGATGAATTTTTGGAAGGTCAATAAGTACTTTTCTCTACCACAAAAGTTTTTTTTAATGGGTGATTGGTTGTAAAATAAAAAAGTACTTCTTTAATAGATATGACTTTTTTGGCAGGCAAAATACAACTTTTTAAGAAGCTCAAATTTGAAGTTTATCTAAAAAGTGCTTTTTCAGATAGATTTTTTAGATCAATTAATGAGCCTATTTTTTAGTCTCTTTTATCCTTATGTTTTACACATAATTCCCACAATACCCATAAACTTGGATATATTTTTTTGAGATTTATATAATATTATTTGACTTTTTTATATTTTTAATATTTATTTTCGGTATTAGTTTACTTATGTTATAATCTATATAAAAGATTTTGTTAAATATATTTTTATTTATGTTTCATATGGTTTAAAACTATATAATAATTAATATATTGTGCTTTGCATATTGTTTAATATACTTTAAATAATATTTATAGGCATAAATAATATTTATTATAAAATAAAATATAATTAAAATTAAAAGTGTTTTTATTTTTATGTTGCCAAACAGTCTACTGTACGAAGCTCTTTCGAGAAAGTTCTTTTTTAAATGACAGCCAAACAGTTAACTGACTTCTTAGAAAAAATCTTGTCAGAAAAACTCTACAGAAAAAAATTTACTAACAAAAGCTCTACTGGTATAAGCCCAACCAAACAGAGGCTTAATAATCCCAAATTAAAGTCTTAATCCCAAAGTGAAAAAGATTATGAATTCACTAGTTATAACTTCAATTTCCAATTCTTCCATGAATCTCTTAATGAGAAAACACGAAAAAAGAAAGAAAGAATATCATCGTTATTATGAATCAACACATCACTGAGACAAATGTATCCAAATCTTGACGTACTACCAAATTGAAGATCTTGGTGATACATATGATGTTAGAGTCATCGTATCAATTTGAATTTAGTTGGACTCAAATTTAATAAATCAGTTAAATTTTTAGATCATTTAAGAAATTCAATCTAATGCATAGCCAATGTTATATAATTATAAATGACATTAAGTCATGTCGAGTACAAACCCCTTGCTACAAACTCAATCCAATTTTTTTTTTTTTGCAAAGACTCGGGTCCAATTCAAGGTTTGGACAAACTCAAGATTAGTGACTTAAGTGTAATCTTAATCAAATTGGGACTAATCTTTTTTTAATTAATTTAATGTTATAGTTATTTATATTTGATATAAGCAAAATTGAGTTATAGAGACTAAGCTCGAAATTAACTTGAAACTGAAACTTTTTCAAAAAAAGTTCAACTCAATCTAAAATTTAATTAACTCATATTAAATCTGTTAATTTTATAACAAGCCAGAGTGGATCAAGTTGGACGGACACCAGACATAATGCCATCTCTTGTCATGTTTTGATAGGAGCATAGAAAAATGTCCAAATCTGATCCGGTCACTAACAAACGCAAGACACACTTGGCTTAGCAGCATAGGAAAAGAATGGCACAGTACATAGCATTTCCCATAATCATCATGTACACATGTTCTCCAAATAAAGTTTGTTGTTGGAGTTAGAGAGATCGCCAGGACCTGGTGAAGGTATTTGATTGCACACACCATATTGAAATTGGAAAAAGCATCCCACTATATCATTCAAAGCTTTAAGGCAAAGATTGCATCATTATTTTCCCACATCCAAGGTTTACACAAATTCATCCAATCCTATCATTTTTCTACCCACTACTTAGACAAATTGAACAAATTGACCTAATATACTATATATTTTTATTTTATTTCTAATCAAAATAATTTTAAAACATACATATTTTATTATTCACTCATTTTATTTTTATTCATTATTTGACAAAGCATGTTAAGAATCTCATATCGGACAAGTGTGAGTGCATTCAGTCATTTATAATAATGTGCAAACCTTCCATCTCAAATTAGCTTTTGGGAGTGAGTTAGATCTTTGAACATGGTATCAGAGTCCGCTTATCTCGATGATTTTGGGCGGTGCCCGGTTCTATCCCTTTGCCCAATATGCCCAGCAGATATCCAGTTTTGTTTTGGGCTGAGGGGGTAAAGTCAAGAATTTCACATCAAACAAGTTTGAGTACATTCAGTCATTTATAATAGTGTGCAAACCTCTTCTTTTAAGCTAGTTTTAAGGGGTGAGTTAGGCTTTTCAAAGAACAAGTTGTAATTGCCATTATAAAATCTAACATAATAACATAAAATTATATAAATTGAATAAACTATATTAAGTTAAAAGATAAGTTAAACAAAAAATTATGGAGTTCTTTATATTTATTTTTGTGAGTTATTTTATTGGTTAATATTTGTTTATTTTAATCATTATAATTTTAAAATTATCATTTATTTTCTTCTGATATTAATTAATTTAATCAGTTTTTAACCAAAAAATGGCATAATATTAGAATTATTAAATTTTAACACGACATTATTTTAAATTTATGAATGAAACCGATAAATGAAATAGTGTAATAAGTAAAAAATATTACATGGAAGTAAATGATAGTTTTTAAATTATAAATAAAAGATTAAATCACGAGAAAATTTAATATAATTAATCTTATGTTTTATATAAAAGAAAATCCTTGTTTTTTCAATGTCAAATCCTATTCTACTCAAATGATAACGTGAATCTAATGTTGCTTAATTTCCAAGACAAAGATAAAGTGCTAACCTACTATGTTTTTCTACCAATCTTTAAAGCTAATAAATGGAAACCTTAAAAAAAGTGAAGAAGGAACAACAAATTAAAACCTCTAAATGGAAAACACATCAACCATCTTTGTTATTTAAAGAACAAAATCAGCATTGAAGTTGGGGTACCACAAAGAACATAGGACAAGTGTGTGACACAACACCTTCTACTTCGCCTAAAAGGTTTCTATTAAAAACAGACAAGCTTTCCTTTATCATGTTGACTCAAATCAGGTACACTAGAGACCATCGGGAATCAGGCGTCTGCATCACTTTACAACGATTGATTGATTGATGGATTGGTTACACTTAATTTTCTGGCCCCACTCCTAAAAAAAAGGCTATGATCAACCTCTCCATCTACTTAATCTAATCAATCACCCCTTTTAATAAGCCTTTGATTAGGACCCTAATTAGTACGCGCTTCTCGTGACAGTGCCTGCGATGCTCACGTCCTACCCTACGTGGAACGCCCTCTACATTGTTTATTTTTTATAATAAGGCGTTTAATTTAATACCAAACGAAGTCTAGAAAATTAAATTTGGAGTTTAGTTGGCTATTAGTAGAACTTTTTTTTATAAAAAAATTTCTTAGAAGAACTTCTCAAAAAAAATCAGTTGATTGTTTCATTGTCGTTAAAAAAGAGTTTTTTAAAAAGAGTTTCGTATAGCAGACTGCTTGATAACATAAAAATAAAAAAATAATTTTAATTTTAACGATATTTTATTTTGTAATAAACATTATTTATGCGTATAAATATTATTTAAAGTATATTAAACAATATGCAAAGCATAATATATTAATTATTATGTAATTTTAAGCCACGAAACATAAATAAAAATATATCTAACAAAATCTTTTATATAGATTATAACATAAACAAACTAATATCGAAAATAAATATTAAAACATATAAAAAAGTCAAATAATATTATATAAATCTCAAAATAAATATCTAAGTTGAGTAAATAGTTAAATACATAATAAATGAGAAGATGAGTTTGTGGATATTGTAGGAATTATGTGTAAACATAAGGACAAAAGGGACAAAAAAATAGGCTCATTATGTATAATTAATTTGTATTAAAAAAGATTTTAAGTTCAAATTATAATAATTTAATTCTATTTTTTAATTAATCAAACTAAAAATTTATTAAATAAATCTACTTAAAATTTAATATTCATACTTGAAATTCGAAATTGATTTATTAATTTTATTTGTTAAATAGTTAAACTCTAATAATTTTAATTAAAAAAGGATAAATTAGGATATGTATTTTCTGGGTCCCATTCCGGTATTTTAAAATTTTAAAGATAAAGAGTAGTAATTAAATTAAATCTTAGCCGTCCAAGCACGTGCAATCATTAGCGATAGTGCAGGATCGCTTGATTTAGAAGCCCAGTTAAGTTACTAATTAATAATTATTACTCCAACATCACCGATCCAGTTATCTTGGGCGCATCAGATCACAATCCCAACAGCGACAAACCAAGTTAGCGCGTTGAAAAGCGCTCAGCATTATGTCCAATATTAACATATCCAACCCAAAAATGTTCAAAACCACGTATTTAATTTCTTAGCTTACTTGAAAACGTATTTATATAATTATCTGGATATTTTTAATTGACGTATAATAATTTATTTTGTATTGTAACCGTAAAAGACATTGCGGTTAGATTTAAATGACACTATCTCACACTCTCAACTTCACCGGCTCGCGTGTTCTCTCCACGTCTTCTTCGACTCTGTTCTTGTACAGTTCATTTCTTCACTACCTCGAATAAACTCTCCCTCTTTCTCATTGAAGAGGAGACTAAATTGAGCGAAATCAGGGCTTGCGAGAGCTTGATGTTTGTGGAAAAAGACGTGGAAGAATGCCGCTGACGAGGTGCCAAATACGGAATGAGTACGGCTTAGCCGATCCGGAGCTGTACAGAGCCGCTGATAGAGATGATCCGGAGGCTCTCTTGGAAGGCGTTGCTATGGCTGGCCTCGTCGGAGTTCTACGCCAACTCGGGGACCTGGCTGAGTTAGTCTTTCTCTTGGTTGTTGTTGTCTTTTGTTTTTGGTTTTGAGAATTGAGTATGAGTTTGAATTGTTTGGTGAAATGTTGGTTAAAATTTGCATTTGGCTTTCTAGTTCTTTATGGCGCTGTTTCGGTTGTGTCAATCCAGAGTGTATGTAATTCTGTTTTCTTTTTATTTATAGTTTTGTTGTTTCTAGCAGCTTCGATGCAATCGTTGCTTTTTTGTAGTGTGTGTATAGCTATGTGACGATGAGTTGCTGACTATGGACTAATGTGTCAAGTATTCTAGGAGTTAGCTCTGATTCCAATTCTCAAGCTTAATGGCTTTCGAAATTGGCACTTCTGTTATCTTAATTTTTGTAAAGGAATCTAACTGCAGTATATTACTAAATTAACTGAATTCGTATAATTCTTTGCCTAAATAGGATATGGATATTCTATACGTGCTCGGTTTATGTACCTATTGTTGCTGATTCTTTTTCAAGTTTGAATGGAGCTATGATTAGTTGATTAAACTTGACTAGCATTAGCAACAATGGTTTTTGATGCAGTGCAATTGAGTTAATTTACATATGGATCTTTGTCTGGTTCTATTTGATAACGAGTTAGCTTTCAGGAATCTTTAGTTTCTTCTCTCTGGGACATTGAACTTTTGCTTTCAGAATTTTGTGGACTGTGGAAATGTTCAGTACATTTAATAATCATATGCACATTGCTGCGAAATTTAATCTCCTTTACTTCCTTTCAAAATACCTACTTAGAAATTTTGTTTGATAGTTGTTCTTATGGTTTTTTGGAGGTTTGCTGCCGAGATATTTCATGATTTACATGAGGAAGTAATGGCAACTGCAGCCAGAGGCCATGGCCTATTGGCTCGTGTTCAGCAGCTTGAGGCAGAAGTTCCTTCCATTGAGAAGGCGTTTCTCTCCCAAACAAATCATTCGTCATTCTTCTCAAGTGCAGGTTCTAACCTTCTCTGTTATTGCTTTGTACATCATTCTGGGTTTCTGGTATTAGTAAGTTGATGAGTAATTTGGACAATTTTGAAACATACGTAAAGAGTATTACAAATCAACTGTTGAAGAATTGGGTGTTATAAATTTTTCTTGTTCCCTTCTAAATAGAGGCATGACTCAAATTTTCTGTTAATGAATGGTAGATGCTGCTATTATCAATAGATCATTTTTACTTATATTAAATATGATCCTGGACTTCGAGATTTTTGTGTTCTTTTTTAACTTACTTCTTCTTGGAACTTCAGTTGTATAGATATAACTAGCTTTTGGTGAAAAAGCTTTGCAAGTCTGATGTTTATGTACTTCTTACTCTGTGGTTTATCCTCTTAAAGTATTAGACTTCTGTTCCTCCAAAGGATTGATCCTTTTTAGCATTACTTCATTACAGGCTTTGACTGGCATCCTAATCTGCACATGGAACACAATGTCATTACTCGTGGTGGCCTGCCTCGCTTCGTGATGGACTCCTATGAGGAGTGCCGAGCTCCACCGCGCTTATTCCTTCTGGACAAGTATGATATTTAGATCTGTTTTTAAGTCACCAAAGTTATTAAGTTTTAAGACCATTGTACTATAGATAATAGAAAGAACTGGGCCTGGATTCTTTCAGGTTTGATGTTGCTGGGGCTGGAGCTTGTTTGAAACGATACACTGATCCATCATTCTTTAAAATTGAACCAATGGGTGAAATTTCAGTTGAAGCTCCTAGGGATAAGAAGATTCGTAAAGTAAAGGTATATAGTGAGCTTTACGTTGAAATTCAAAGGTCTTTCTTGGTAACACTCGATTTTTAATTTGGCACTTTAATCTGTGACAGAAGAAAGGATCATGCTGGAGGAATGGAGAAACCCCAGAAGTTGCACCGGCGTCACATGCCAAGTAAGGCCTTCGTTCAATATTCTTGGCTGTGACAGTTTTGTATGCTTTAACTTGCATGTTTTGAGTGAGAAAATTTTTATATAATTGCTTTCAAAAAATGCAGATTGCACGAGTTGTTTTTGGAGGAGCGTGTTCAGAATATTCATCCTGACCCTGCACGTGTTGTGAAATTGAAAAGAAGGCAATTAAATGGGTTTCCTTTTGATGTGGAACCTGGGAAAAGTTACATGGAAAAAGTCCTGGAGATTTGTTCACCACATCATAAAACAATATGTGGAGTTTCTGTTACTCCACCAGCCTTGAAATTGACAAATGATAATTCTAGTGAATCAGGGCTAGAAATAGTTGAGATAAGTACAGTAAGTCCTCCCAAAAGGTCATTACAAAGAGAGGAAAGTGCAAGTGCATCACCTAATGTACATGTAGTTCCATTAAATCCCTTTAGAGATGAGTTGAATGGGGAGGCTGTAGATAGAGGAATCATGGAGACTTCTGATAAAATTGTTGATGGCGAGACAGATGAATCCCCTTCTTCCGTCCATAAAATGATGATTGAAGAGGAGATACGAGTTGATGTAGATGGAAAAACTGATGGTAATCTGGATGGTGACAACTTTGATGATTTGACCAGTGAGGTAGACAATTACATGGATGCTCTTACTACCATGGAGTCAGAAATGGAAACCGACAATGATTACAAATCTAGGAAGCAGGAGCACCACTTGAATGCTTTAAATTATCAGACGGATTCTGATAGAAACGATGACGAGCTGGATGATAGAGCCAACTTTTCAGACTCTCAATCGATTGGAATCTCCTCTATATCAGATGATGGGATCAGGTCATTTAAGAAAGGGACATATAGCTTTTCCTTTTATGATTCTTCTAAAAGTTTATGTGAGAATATGTTGTTTGATGGTGAAGTAGCAGCTCAGGTGTTCGCTTCCACTGAAGATGGGCCGGCAGAGACTATGGCTGAGAAATCAAACAATAATCATGTGCATGGAGATACTCTGGGGTTGGAGTCCTTTGAGCTTGCTGTGTCCAAGGATTTGCGTGCTGAGGGAGGCAAGATCCATGATCCTGGAGAGACATCATCAACCCTATTTGCTACTGATTCAGATATGCACTTGGCTTCAGTACCTGTTTCACTTTCTCAGATAGATTCATGGAAAGGACACGAATCAAATGATAGACCCTCTAGCTTTGCTAAGCTTTATTCAAATTCTCCATATATTGAGGAGAGTGGGACAGATCTGAACGAACAATCTGTACTTTTCCCTGATACAGCTTCCCAGACAAGGCATGATGTGCTACCTATTGAATGTCAAGCAGTTAATGAGTTGGATGACAAAGATACGCCTGGGCTTTCTCATGCTCTTGTACATTCCATGACTACCTTGAATCTAACTCCTGAAACAAAAGATGACAATTATTCTGTGAATGAAGTGCTTCAAACAGAGAAGATAGAAGCAATTTCTGATGAGAATTTGGTTGTGAAGAGTGATTTACAACATTCAGTTGTTTCAACCAAAGAAGACGGGAGCCTTTATTCAACTTTGCCTCAAGTCAAGGTGGATTCGGGTATTGTTTCAGTGCCTGACAGCTCAGCTACTGCAATTTCTGATGACATGATTTCTCAAGCTGCTGATGCCAATACAACAAGAAGAGTTGACTTGGATAATTCAATCGCAGTGGT
The DNA here is from genome assembly GCA_027563865.1 of Erythroxylum pelleterianum. Taxonomy (NCBI): domain Eukaryota; kingdom Viridiplantae; phylum Streptophyta; class Magnoliopsida; order Malpighiales; family Erythroxylaceae; genus Erythroxylum; species Erythroxylum pelleterianum. The sequence goes on from JAOQMR010000005.1 coordinate 1,419,004, forward strand.
AGATACCTCAGAAGCTGAATTCAGTAAAGAACATAAACACTTAAGCACAACTGCTAATCTTTTTGAAGTTGAATGTGTCTCAACAGAAGTCGAAGTTCCATGTTCTGAGAAGCTGATTGAACTATCTGGACATACAGAAGGTGAGAAAATGGGTGCATTGACCAATGATGCAGATTCAGTCAGAAGGTACATAGATGATCCTGGTCATCCATATATTTGTTTGGACATACCCGGTCCCAAGGATGAGGCGAACTTGGGTAATGTTGAAAGTGAAACTAACAAAGTAGAAGATCTGAGTTTGTCAGATGTTGCTGCCGGTGACACTAATTCTGATATTGTGGGTGATTTTGTTTGTTTGTCTGCAGATTTAGTTTCACATCAATCTGAGATTCTTGTAAATAAGCAAGAATCTCTTTCTGACACTGAGATTAAACATCAGAAACCATTGGACTTAATGGAAACAGTTTCACCAGAATGTCTAGCTGAATCCGAGGTACAGAAGGAAGTGGAACAATTGGAAATCACTGCCATTGATCAAGATTCCAGAGTACACGATTTGGGCTTGAATGAGCATTGTAACGAAGGAGTTATTCATCATTCATTTTTGGTGGGTGAGACCGATAACAGTCTGTATGTTAGTGATGTCATGAATGGACAGACTTCAGGCATAAGCGACCAAGGCTTGGAATCTAATAATACCTATCAGATTCATTACTTAGAGGAGAGTGAAGTGGCGGAAGATTCAAGCACCATCTATCTTCCAGAGGCTATAACTTCTTTGGAAAAGCAGTCGAATGAGCTGCAAACATATGAAATTATTGCAGAATATGTGCAAACAGCTGCCAATGAGTTGAATTCCAAGAGAGTGACTGATCATTCTTCCCCATGTTACCTACCCATGCCTGAAAATGTTTTGGAACATCCAAGTCCAGTGCAGTCCAATCAACTTGACGGGGGACATCTGCAAGTGATTGAAGCAAGTACTAACCAATCTAATATAAAGAATGAACAGACAGAAACTTTGAATCACCCAGATACTGAAATGGGTCTCAATGATATATCCAATTCTTGTTTGGAACTTCTTTCAAGTCAAAATCTTTTAGTGAAACCAGTGGGGGAGGGGCTTGATGGCCTTAAATACACAGGAAATCCATTTGATTCTGGCTCTTCTAGCTTAGCCCCTGACCCCAACCATGCCAATATGGAAGAGGCACCACCATTGCCTCCTTTGCCTCCTATGCAGTGGAGGTTAGGCAGGACTCAGTCTATCATGCAAGTTCAAGAGAAAGATTCTATATCTGACAGTCATTATGCATTCCTACCAATAGAGCCATTTGCAGCTGACCAGAAAGCTCCAATTCCATCTTCAGATAGAATGTTGTTGCCATCTTCAGACCCACTTTTGCCAATCTCTACTGCAGGTAGCCAGACTTCAACGTTGTACATAACTGAAGAGTCAACGAGGCAGTTGCTGCAACCAACCCCCCATTCACTGGAGGAGCCATCCTTTCTTAAGGAGCCAAAATTTCAACAAGATTGTGTCCCATCAGAGGGTACAGAATCCGTGAACCCATTTCTAAGTTTGCAGGAAACATCAAATGAGAAGTTGGAGCAAAATTTTATTCCATCAGGAGAAGACTTGTTGCAATCTACTCCAGATCTTCTCTCACAAGTACCAATAGCAGAGCGTATTACTTCTGAACATGATCCCATGCCATCACAAGGCTTGCCAAGTCACCCTTTGAACCAATTGGCACCAATGACAACCTTAGAGGCAAAATCACCTTCACAAGAGTTGGAAGGCGAACAAGGGAAACATGCAGAAAAATCATTAATGCCTGAGTCTGTGGTAACTGAACAGCCTCAGTATGATGAGACTACTTCAAAAGGAGACGCAAAATGGCCTCATGGTAAATTAGCTTTGGCACCTACTTATGAAGTTAGGTCAAATGGGAACAAGCTTCCTCGCCCTCGGAGTCCTCTCATTGATGCAGTCGCTGCTCATGACAAAAGCAAGGTAATGAATGCTTGAGTATGTTGCTATGCTTTGAAGTCTTCTGCTTCCTAAATTCTGAATCCTGTGCAGTTGAGAAAAGTGACTGAAAGAGTTCGACCTCAGATTGGACCAAAGTTGGAAGAAAGAAATTCGTTGTTAGAACAGATACGCACCAAGGTTAGGCCTCCATTTTCCTTTGTAGTTGGTTATTTATTCCATCGAAGCTTTTACACTTCCTCTTCATTTTCCTTGCAGTCCTTTAACTTGAAGCCTGCCACATTGGCAAGGCCTAGCATCCAGGGCATTCCAGGTCCAAGAACCAACCTGAGGGTTGCTGCCATCCTGGAGAAAGCAAATGCAATTCGCCAGGTCTCTCTATTCACACTGTGCTTTTGTGTTTTGTGTCTAAAACGATTTCTTATGTTCCAACTTTGAAACAGGCTTTTGCTGGAAGTGATGAAGATGAGTCGGACAACTGGAGTGATTGTTGAGAAATAACACGCTCCTTCTCCATGTAATGATGGCTATTTTCTTTATATTAATTACTGATATATATCTTTATTCTAGTTCATGGTGAATGGCAAGCATGGATACCTATCCCTTGAAAGTAAATAGACAGCATTCAGATTTAGGGTATACTTTTTCCTCTTTATACTATGTTAAAGATGCATGTGTTAAAGACTTGCTCATGGACATATGCCGTGTGCTGGTCCAAGAAAATTCACTTGGATGAAATGGCTAAACACAAAGATGGCAGTGACTCAGGTGGCAAGAGCAATATAATTATAGAGATTAAATCATATGTAATGAGATTTTAATATTTTGGCAGATGTAAATTTTGTGGTACTGATTAAAATTTTGCATTCTTGTATGTAATGCTTTGATAATAGAGAAAGCCTGTCCATCTCATGTTTTTCCTTTGTAACAAAGTGTGCGTGGTTTATGTCATTCATTAATTGTAATTACGAGTTGTACGAAATACTCTACATTTCTGGTTTACCTTTTTTTTTCCCACTCGAGAAACAGCAGGGATGGCAATTGGCTGAGGGCTATCCTTAACAGGGATGGCAATTGGCCTTCGGCAATCCTTTCAGTAGGATTTAGAAAGGTCTAGTATGTATAAGTTTAAATGGATATTTTCTCTATTAAAATCTAGCAATTACTAAATTATTAAGAAAAGGCACAAAATGATTTTAAAATTTAAAAGAAATTTCATTATTTGTACTTGTCTTCTCAGGCTCTCATTTATGTTTTGGCATAAGTAAGAAAAAAAATTATTAGCATAATACCATATACAATCAATTAAAACACAAGGATAATTATGAACAAAACACGAAGGTAAATTAACAATATACAACAATCATGAAAACCCTGTAAGACAATTACAAAGGAAAAGGTGTCGAGTATCGCCGACATCGTTGCCACAAATGTACAAACAGTCTCACCTATATTTGAGATCATATTACAAAGAAAATTTTCTTTTATTTTAAAAATGTCATTAAGGATATGTTTGGGAGTTTAGGATGGAATGAAATGGAATGACAATTAATGGAACGGAATGAAATGGGTCACTCCAGTGTTTGGAAGTTTAAATAAAATAAGAGAGGGACTCCTTTGACCATTGTTTGGAAGTGATACTAAAAATGAATGGAAT